>OMNM01039818.1:0-10237 GCA_900302745.1 Parablennius parvicornis
ACCAGGACACGTTACCAAGAGGCGTTACCGGGAGATGTTACTGGGAAACGTGACTGGGAGGTGTTACCGGGAGACGTGACCAGGGGACGTGACAAGGGAGACGTGACCGGGAGACGTTACTGGGAGACGTTATTTAGAGACGTTACTGGGAGACCTTACTGGGAGACGTTACCGGGAGACGTTATTTAGAGACGTTACTGGGAGACGTTACCGGGAGACGTTACCGGGAGACGTTACCAGGAGACGTTACTGGGAGACGTTATTTAGAGACGTTATTTAGAGACGTTACCGGGAGATATTACCGGAGGTCAGTAATTGAGTGGATCTGTTGTCAGAACCTCAGTGAACATTCGTCCCATTCAGAACTTTGAGTGTAGAAATGAAAAAATGTCTGATTTTGGTCCTTTCAGTCGTTTTCAACAGATTTTTTTAATCTCAAATAACAGAAGTTATTTACAAGTAACAAAACCTCAAATCACCCCGATAAGGTCAGAGTCCCCGGGACCTAGACCTGGACCTGGACCAGGATCTGGATCTGGATCTGGACCTGGATAAGCGTTTCCACAGAGACCGTTGTCGTGATCTGGTACCGTGGTAAAACCTCACCCACCTGAGGGAGTATGCGTGGTCTCCTCCGTCAGGTGCCGAGTTTCAACTCTGTGATGGAGCTGAAAGGGCCAGCAAACCAACACCGGCTGAAGAACCGGCTTCACAAAAGACTGCAGGAGCTGAAACAGGGTCGGGTCTGGTCGACCCCCCGGCCCCCCCTCCTTCAGTTTACTGGGTGTGTTGGAAGAGTTCACATGATGACATCACATGACTATGCCTCTATTATATTTTAACATGCTCTCACTTGTTTGAAGGAGTGTGTGTGTGTGTGTGTGTGTTTGTGTGTATCACGCCTCAGGTATGCGAGTGTGTCAGTGTGAAGGACACAAAGGGCTTGGACTGTGTCACAGTGGAGAGACCGACGTCTGGGCATGTTGATGCAGTGTGTGTGTGTGTGTGTGTGTGTGTGTGTGTGTGTGTGTGTGTGTGTGTGCGTGTGTGCGTGTGTGCGTGTGTGTGTGCGTGTGTGTTGCAATGGTGCCAAGGCCACCACTTGGTCTATAAACACACTTCAGTACCTTGGACAGTTACGATTTTATCGCAGAGACGAAGCGGGTGCAACGTCAACCAGAGACGCCGCTGGCCTTTCTCTCCTGTCTTTTACCTGCAGGCAAACTCAGTCACACTGAGCTGTTAAAAAAAAAAAAAAAAACAGATTTAAAAAATCCATATATGCTACCTGAGCCGTAAGACAGATCTTACGCTTCCTCCCTCATGAAGAGTTTAAAGGCGTGGTGCTTATCGTTTTGTATCTTTCTGCCGTGTCATGTATACACGTGCGCGCACACACGTGACACGGTACGTTTCCGAACATTAAAAACGCCAATCTCTGTTTGATTATGCTGCCTCCGAGTTCTCCGAAAACCAATAAGTAATTTGTGCGAGGTTTTATGTACCAGGCGCTGCATAGTGGATTTCAATTGTGGATGGACTTCTAATGATTAAAATTACTGAAGCCACCACAGTGAATCTAATCCTGTTTGAATTACCTTCAAGCCCGACGGCTTCCTCACAGGAGCTGCTCGCTAAAGTGCAGACATTGCAGTTTGAATAACAGATTAAATGAGTGAATGGGCAGCAAAATAGAATATGAGAATGTGGAAATGGACATCTTGTGTTCCCCATTAAAGTTATTGATTTCTATCACCTCTCGGAGAGCGGAATGCAACGCAGTTGTGAGACGTTTGATGAAAATGTGCCTTTCTTTTTTTCCTGTAATATTTAGCAGCTCAATTCAAGAAAAAAGAGAATTAGTCCAGCTGTGCAAAATGTAGAATATTATCAGTTAAATAACAACGTTACTATCTCAAGATTTTTGTTGTATTAGCTTCTCTAATATGCACATTTGCTTAATAATTGGTAATTACTACCCCGAGAATTGGCGAAATAATTGATAAAGGAAACTGACTCACAAGTCTTTTAATTAAGTTTTCATCGTCTGAATCCCTGAATACACGAAACAGCACAGACTGACAGGATCTAAAAGGTTTAAGAGCAGCTGTGGAATCATACGAGCTTCCCTGCGTGACGCCAACATACAGAGTAGTAAAAATAAGCCTCCCTCCTGTTGTGCGGCCATGTGAATGTACTTCGACAATCTGGTTCAGTGTAAAGAGCAGGACATTGTTCGAAAATAGGCCTGCGTATATTATGTGATAACGCCGGGACAGCTTTATGTTTTTAAGTGTTTCCTGTGGAATTTACCAAGACCGTGTCAGTAGTCAGGGACACGAAGAGGAAGAAAAGTATCTTTGAAAAATACGGAGCTGTCGGGGCCTCGGAGGGGCGGCGGGTCAGACGGAGATATTAAACAGAAAGACGACATGAAAGCAGACGGAGGAAGACACACTCGTTCTCATTCACATATTGCGCCATACAAGGTTTTTTTTTTTTTTTTTATTTGTCATTTCTCTCAGGAGGTTATTGGCGGATTATTATGAGAGCAATAACAATCGGGTGGGTTTACAATGTTAAGCTTGTGCTGCATTATTAAAAACTTTCCATCCATCAGTTTGATGAATCTCAAGACTTATCACTAACCTTATGTTGTATTCCAGCTTTAATAAGCCTGCGTAGTTGAAAACAAGGCCTAGGATTGAGTTCTTTTTAATTTTTTAATGAAAAATTAACTGCCATTAGTGAGACAGATTCATACTTTATCAATCCACAAGTACACAGCCGATTGTACCAAGACGCTGCTGTGAAAGCCAACTTCCTTTAGCAAACTGAAGAATCACTGTGTCAAAGATGATTTCAAATAGGTTTACATTTCTACATACTTTAAACAAAATAAATTAAAAGTGACCATTTCCACAGTGCACTCAGGTTTTTATGCTATAATTTTAACTGAGATTGAACGGTGCTGTGTGATGCCCCTGAGCTCCAAAGAGTTTGACAGCCATGATATACACTGATCTTAAACTGTTGACCTGTACGAGCGCCCTGCGGACTCGCAGCCTCATATAAACTGTGATGTATTGCGTAATTCTGACTCATTTCTGTCAGATGCAGCAATAATTTCTGCAGCAGTTTGGGCTAAAGGAGCTCATCTGTTGGATCATGGACACCACACAGGCCAGACTTCACTCCCCGTGTGCATCAGTGAGACTTGCTCAGCTTTCTCTTTCCTCGGGCTGCTTTTGATAGACACTGACCACTGCAGATCATGAAAACCGTTAAAAAAAATGTTTACAAATCTGGGGTTTTAACCACCATGAATAGACTGTGTGATACTATTTAAATTCCTCTCGGTGAAAAAACTTTCCTGCATCTAACACATCTACTTGAAGAACGAATCTGTTCATGTCCTACTTCATATTTTCCAGGTGCCATAATATAGCGATAATCAGTGTGATTCATTTTATCTCTCAGTGATCATAATGTTATGTCTGACTGATGTTCATACAGTATTTTATTCAAAGCAGACACTCCTTGTCTGATTATTTACCTTATGAGCAATTCATCCACTGATTTTCTGCCTTTATCATATTCAGATATAAGTTTAAATATATAAATCTTCATATTACAAAAGAATTGTATCAATATTTTCCACATCACTAATGTGTTATATTAGCTGTTGCCTTTAAAGACCTAAGAGAGAAGTTAGTATTCCTCAACTAAAACAGTGAAGGGAGATTTTGTTTTTTGTCAGCCATAAATTGCCTTTTTTTTGTCGAACCAGAATGATAGATACAGATCGCACAGAGCGAAGCTGAAACCGAGCCAACTCGAGTGTTCTTTCAGAAATATATCTAAAACTCCTACACTCCCACAGGCAGCCACCCAGAGTCGCTCCAAACTTTATAAGCTGCAAACCCTCCTAATCCACCGCCTGCATGGCAGAGCCACAAAAATACATCACAAGCAAACCAGCCAAAGATCAGTGAATAACAAGTCCCGAAAACTCAGGAAAACACCGGAAGCAAAGAAAAGAGCTCAGCTGGCAATGCATCAGCAAGGCAAACAAAGCATTTCCAAGTCACCTCTCTTACTCTCTGTCTTTCATTCTTTCTTTTGAAGCACAACAAAGCTTTCTGGGAAAAATAGAATGACTTGATGTTCCCAGAAGAACTAATTGGTGGTTTATGCCAATTGCCATGGCAATGGTGATTTGTGTAGGTCAGAGGTAAAGGAAGGTACCACAAAGTATCCCAGACATCTCAGAGTGCACACAGGGAAATGTCACAAGAGAAGCTTTGTTACTCAAAGTCATTTATGGATACGAAAATAAACACCAAATGACATTCTGTTAAGAGTTTTTAACCTAAGAAACACAACTACAATCGAGATACAACTTTTTTCAAACTTAGGGTTTATCTATAAAACTGAGAGGTATGTATGTGCAATTCGGTAAGTGGAGTCAGTAAACTAGAGAAACATGACAACGATCACATGTGTAAGTCACCCGCAACGTTGCGTATCGCACAGTCCAAACGACAGGACACGCTGAGAGTTGCAGAGTGTGTATGGCCGACTGACACGAAAGCCAAAGCGTGTTATTAAAGCAGTAATGGGGTCTCCTTTACCTCCTCCCCTGCAAGTAGATCGATAGACCTCTCTTTATTGAGTGTCCATTGCAGTGACTCCCGGAGGGGAGATCACGGTGTGTGTGTGTGTGTGTGTGTGTAAGAGCGATACAGAGAAACTTTGTGTGTGCGTGTCTGGGATGTTTAGTACACATCTCTCAGCTGTCTCCGGGTGAAAACTGATGCAAGAAGAATCTCAGACATTTCCGCGGCAGCACAGCGAGACATTGCTGTGCACAAAGCCCCACTGACATACTGATGAGTATCAGAAAAACACACATTTCCTAGTCTGTCTCGAGTCCAAGCTGACCGGCTGACCCACCCCCATGACTCAGAGCGGTTAAGACACTGACACAGAATTTAGTCTATTTGCCTCCCGCCATCTCTAAATGCAGAGGTATCATGTGGTGCTCATGAATGAAACGCGGAGACTAACAATCCACAGGAAAACTAATCTTATGCTTCTCGATGGGTTTCTTTTGTTTTTTAGCCAACAGAATCAAATGCAACCCATTCTGATGAATCCATGTTTTAAGAAATGTGTCATGCAACATGTCAAAAGGTCTTTTCACACTCAGATTGTTTTAGATTCTATGTTTATTACCTCAGGCGGATTGAGTGAATAAGACAGGAACGGACTGGCCAAACAAGCTGTTCCATCTGTAATAGCACTCTGATCAAGCTTCAAGACAAAGTACCAAAAGCCCAATACAGATAACAAAGAACAGTATGATACACACACGGAGAGGCACACACACATTACAGACTTCATTGGAACACGAAGCTACTAGCTGGTAAAAGTAAAATACCCAAGAGCTATGATAAAACTACCCAAGTGTTGTATTACTTTGGAAATTTCCTCCAGCCTTGTTGTGGAACTTGAGATTATGCTCAAATCAGCAGTTACAATCTTACTGTCCTCAAGTAAATTTATCTTAGACACCAGTTAATTATTTCACTTCAGTGTGCGGCATGAAAAAAAGAAACATTTTGATTATAAAATCAATTGATGGGTCTCGGTCAGTGTAGGTTTTACTGTGCTTAATGGTAATCCTGTGGTCCACCAGTAAGCAACATTAATCCAAAGACAACCATGCAATGAGGAAATGTACTTTTCCCCCAAATGGCATGTCCGCCTTTAGTCTTAGTGTACTTAGTGTACAACAAGAAACATCAATCTTCAAAGGAGCTTCGTCAGCGATGGCTGGGGCTAATCCCAGCAAACCAAGTAAAAGGGGTTCCATCCTTGAAACATTGTCAGTACATCACAGGGATTGTGAACAAAAACAAAAAACCCAATAACCCAGAGAAAACCGACGCACATTCATCATGTAAAAAGAGGGCCCCTGAATCTCTACCAGATCATCCAAGTATCTACAAATGATGTTTTCTTGCAGCATATCTGCACGTTTAAGCAACAAAAGAATTTTCATGACGGTTGAGTTTCCACCTGAAAAATACACCAAAATTGGACATTTTCAAATTTCTGCGAATGTAATGACGGTCCGATTAAAGGTCTCAGTCTGATGTTAGACACAAACAAAACCAGAAGAAAAAAAAACTCAACCATTAACAGTAAATCTATCCAACAGTAAGCCCAAAACACAACTAACCAGAAGCATGTATACCGTTTCAAAGGCTGAATGTGAATATACATAATATATGAATAATAAATATCATCTATTAGCATTACGGTAACGACTACATCTGTATAGTGTTGACATTTTGCTGCCACCTACCGACTGAAAATCAATTCATGCGAATGACTTTGCTCTCCCTGCCAAGTTGTCCTCGATGGCACAATGCTCCACAAAAGAGGAAATTAAATTCAGTGAAGACGGAAAAATTACCAACTGCTCCTCAGTGACACACAGTGGTGTATATAAGGTGCTGACAGAGGGAGAGCGGTAAGGGCCATTGGCACTCAGCAGACCGCAACGGACCGAAATGAATTAGAGCCGCCTGCAAAGGACTTATGCGACAAATCCAAACTGCATTACAGGTTTGCAGAAGTCTGAAGGAGTGCAAGTCGGTGGCTGAAAACCATCTGTGTGTTTGTGTCCCCGAAGCCAGAAAGCAGCAGTGAGACATCAGACGCATGAGGTGTTGTGGCCAGAAAGGCAGCCAAGACAAGACATTTCAGTCCTTGTAAATCACCAGACATTTATTACTTAACGGTTGGCTCTGCGGTTAGTGCCAGCGGCAGCCTGGAAACCTTTCCGCAAAAAAGGAAAATGTTGGCTTTAGTAAGCCCAGGCAGTTAAAACATTTAGCAATGAACAAAAGGTTGTAGTATAATTGTTAACGCTCAGGTTTAAAGAGCAATTAGAACAAATTCCCTTCAAGCCTAGGACTGCTGCTGGTTTAACACAGACAGCTCCACTCACCAAAGTTGTGTGACTATAAAGCTAAATAGTTTCTGAGCTTGCGTTAACTAATAAACATTCAGTCATCGTCAAAAAATTCAAACATGCATTTTTTTCAAGAGACATGAACAATCAAGTGCTGATGTAAAAGGTAAGACCAATCACAGTTTTGTTTTGTTTTGTTGTTTTATTCCTTAGGAGAGACATTAATAATGAAGAGAGTCCATACAGCAGTGTTGTTTTATGTTTTAATAGGGCCTTTCGAGGGAAATTTTTTTTTTTAAATCAATTGCAGACCACTGGTTGAATCAATGCAGATGCTTAGATCTTCACCCAAACTTTTTTTCATGAAATGTTCATTTGTTTTGTGGAGCTGCCTTATAAAAAGTAGTAGTAGTACTTAAATGACAATCTTTTCAAGTGAAAACTGAAAACCTTTGTTGCATTTTGATGTCCATTTACATGCAATTTTTCAAAAATACACCTATACACCAATGACTTTATCATTGAGGGGGGAAACATACTGGAAACCTGACAGATCTGTAAATATAAAATCAGTTTTTATGGGGGAAAAATATTGGGTTTCCATTGAATTTCATTACAAAAGCAGCCAACAGCGCCAACTTGTGGCCTGGCATACGAACTACATTGTTTGGAGTTACTCTACCGGAATCCACAGGGGGAAAATTTTTATTCTTTTAGGACCTAGTTTTAGTTGTCGATGTGCATCTCGAACAAGTCAATACTTTTCTGAAGGAAATTCGTCTATATACTCACACAAACGTGTATTTTCAGCATTTAAAGTTAATGAAACCCAGTGTGTTGACATCTTGGCACTCACTGAAACCCCCAAACTATCTCGAAGCGATGTACACAAGATCCCGTTTGTACACTCGATCTGGTGTGAACGATTTAGGCCACTTTCCAACTACGGGTTGGAAATGAGTGATAATGCTCTTGTTTCTCTGCGCAGAAGTGATACTTTTATGGGAAGTATATTTTTAAGACTTTTTCTGGTAGAGTAACTTTAATTTTTCAGTGCTTCCGTGGTTTCCGTGTAAACAGACATTGAATGCAAACATTATGTGTTGTCTCTAGAAATGTTGTGGAAAACCGGGCATTAGTTGAAGTACATTTGCAAAGTTAATCAACAAAACATACAGCAGCTCGTGCAGTCGATTTTCATTAATCTGCGTTAAATTGATAAAAACCGATTCCCCCCCAGAAAGTATGTTTGAATGCATTGAAAGAGAATACTTCAAGATTAGTGAAAAATCCACCACAATACCAGAGTCAGCCACTATTTTGGGACATCTGAGGCTCTTTTTCTCCTTTGTTCAGTCAACAAGCAGAAAGAAGCTGACTCATCATGCCATTTTGATTCTTCAGCAGCCAAAATGTCAACACACAGCTGCTGGTACAATATGGTGACATGCTTAAAGGGCTTCTGCCTGCCTGCCCGCCCTTGAACTTCTGTCGGTTTGTGTTTCTGTAGCTAAAGGAAAACTAACCATGTTGCCATAACAGTGTTGCTAACAGGAACTATTGATCCACCAGATGCACCAGAAAGGAGACAGAGCATAAGAAACAGACAGGTATGAAGTCAAACTGTGTTATAATGACACAGAACAGGCTGAGCATGACTAACAGGAAGACGTACAAGTTTTGAATAGGTGAAAAATGTGCCAGCAATCACATAAAAGTAAAAAACAAAAACACCACATTAACAATGAAATATAGGTCTAAACCAGCAGTACCAGGAAATGTATTTCCTAAAATGTTCCTAAACTTTGTTGCACAGTAAACACAAAAACTGACCCTACCGTTTGTCAGGGTTTGAGGGAAAACATTTGCTGCAGGATTTACAAGAACAGTGTTTACAAAAGGTTTAGGAGGAGGCTGTTTCCACACCAAATAAGTACCAAAATATTTACCGAAGTTATCACGATGTTTACTGTGTAAGCAACTAGAGGCAACTGTGGCAACACAACAACCTCATTCAAAAATATATGCGAGTGCTGAGCATTGTCTTGGGTGAAATACAGTATGTTCCTATAGGTCAAATGAATACCTGATGTCCAACTATTCCGAATGACTAAACCAAAACACACTCATAAAGACATTTACACTCCTAAAGGCAGCTTCTCCTGTGCATCCAACCCCATGTGTGTACATAATTGATTTTCCATGACGCTGAGCCTATCTGCAGCCTCACAGATATGATCATTGATTTAAACAGAGCATCGAGCCCTTGTGGCCACTGTTTTGAGTTTCATGCTCAATGACCACAGACCGATAACCACAAGCCACAGACAAACAATTATCATATCTTATTCCTACAATCTCCGTAATGAGGAATGATGTGATGAGTGAAATCTCGAGACTTTTGGCAGATCTGATGCCAAACCTAATTATGACTTCTGTGTGATAATATTGTTCTGAAGATCCTGGTTATATTGTTCTGAAAGATACAGACAAAATGCAGTCCAACAGAAGAGGTGGTTATGAACACTGTTGCACTGCTTTTCGTCAAAAGAAAAAAGAAAAAAGAAAGATAAATACAAGGTCTTCTGATTTCACTGTGCAATTGCTGGTATTCTGCAGGATTGGGTTTCCACGGCGAGATGAGCTGGTAATTTGCATGATGACAAACCCATTTAAAGAATTTGAATATGATGACTGATTATGTATTGGCGCAGTAATAATTAGGGTTATACAATATATAGGGTATGCCACAAAAGAGAGGCAGAAAACTTATGTATGTTCCCATGTATGCGACTAAATAAACTTAATGGAACAAGTTTGAATCCCAGTTGGAAGGGCGTCTGCTGTACAACCTACACTAAACAAGTCTTTAATGCAAGTTGAAATGAGGCAGCTGAGTACACAACCATCATCAACATCATCATCATCATCATTATCATTAGTACTTGGGTTAGTTCCTTTATAGATAACCATGTCGCCATCACAATACTAAAAAAAAAAAGCATGGTTCCCTGTGATGTGAAGCCTCAATCATGAGATGATCTTACTGAAAATAAAGGCAAAGTGTATTTTCAGGTTTTCTTCTTTTTCCAACTTTTAAGCTCAGAACATCTGTAAGAGTTTTTTTCTCCTCCTCTTGAATTATTTTTCCCTCTTCTTTCCATTCTCTACATGTCTTCACACTGAGCAGAGAAACCTCCCGTTGAAAGAAAAAAAAAAAAAAAAAAAAAAAAGGGGGGGGGGGGCCGGCCA
>OMNM01039823.1:0-11958 GCA_900302745.1 Parablennius parvicornis
GTTCGGTGCCACCGCAGACGGATCAGTCCCTGGATGTTCAACTGGCGGCCGTGGAGAGTGACTCACCGGGAGGAGGATCCCTCTGGCCCGGGTGTCGGCACACACCAGCATCCCAGAGCAGTGCTGCCAAGTCCAGGGGGGATTCGTGACCCCCTCCAAAGTTGATAATGAATCACGTCCTTGAAAATAGTTTACTGGAGTCAGCTCATGACGCTCAGGCCCCGCCCCTTTTCCCCCATCACCAGTCATGCAGCTGGCAGGCCAACTTGTGCTTGGATGAGGGAAGATTGATTGGCAGTTTGATCGTCGTGATCAAAGCATTACCGCATTGCACCTCTTTTTATTTTTAAATATAGCATGAGCATAATATTGGCAGATACGGCATGCTAACAATAAAAGTGAAAGTTGTCATTTACCGGCATCACCACTTCAGACGATAAGGTCACAACGGATTAATTCGGGAAAGTGAGAATATGTGCATCTTGCCGAGTAGACGTGATGCATTTAATGACTGCTTCCAGCTTTTGGGATTCAGAGAATCAGAGTGAAAGTGTGTGGTGATATGTGACAGCTTGAAGCTTCGACATGGCCATGTGACAAAGTGTCCTTGAGCAAGACGAGGTCAAGAACCCAGCATGTCAGTCATGACCATTAGTGTGAACAGATGATTGTAACTACTGCATGTCAGAAGGCTGAAGTGGTAAAATGTAGTTTATAAGTGAAGTGTGATCCCATTGACTATAGAAATGTTATATTTTTATGTATAACTTGCATTTCATAGAACCTGTTGGCCAAGAAGTTGGCCAAGAAGGTTAAATTTTAGTCTGTGTATTTACTTATCATTTATTGGTTTGTTTTCGCAAAAAAGTACTTTCCAGAATTACATGAAATTTTCAGGACCAATCGATTACATTTTGGGAAGTTAATAGCTAACCGTTTCCAAATAAATCCCCAAATACTGTGAAAAAGTTTCCCATAAAAAGTGGATGAGAGTGGTACCTCATGGAGGAGATCAAAAGGAGATCAGAGTCTGTTGCCATGGAGACGCACCCTGCTCATTGATTCACACAGTGACGTTGCTTCCTGACCTACATAGTTAGCATCTATATGCGCTGATGGCTAATATGCAAGCGATACTAACTCGGTTCCGCGTTGGTGAAGGTCTGCTTTTTAAAAAAAAAAAAAAGAAATTGTCCATCTACTCAGCAGAACATTTTCATCGCTTTTTTCACTTCAAACGTTGTGTAAATGGGGTCTAAATATGTTGGTTTTAAAAAATAGTTTCCTTAAATTGTAATTGCTGAATTGAAATTAACAACTTAGAGCTGGAACATCAAAGTACCAGCTGTATTTTAAAATCTATTTAGATTTGTTTTGTTCTTCCCTAATAATGATTTTCATCATAGTGTAGGCTCAGATTTGAAAAGGGATGCTGGGAGAAGTTGACTTCCTCACATTGATCTGAAGTTGATGTCAGTTTGTCTGTAAATGCTTGAAGCCCCAGAAGCAGGAAGAAAACCATCATGAGAAAAATACACCACCGAATATTCACATACGTGTGTGTGTGTGTGTGTGTGTGTGTGAAAGAGAGAACAAAAAAACCCATAAGCGAGGTGGGCAGAGGATATTTATACACGCACCCCACTGGCTTCAACAAAACATGTGAAGTTCTGCTCTGCACAACATATGGCTGCTACATTTGGGAAGCTCCATGTGTCATTTCTCCGAACAGATTTGGAGAAAATGTCATTGTTTCACTTATACTTCTAGGACAAAAGTCTTCATTATGACTTTTTTTCAAATTATAGTTTTTTTTTTTTGCACCTCAGATCTTTTGGCTGTTGCGGCAGCGTGAAGCAAAAAAGACACTCGAGCAGAGTCTTACGGATCAATCTGTTCTTTCTAAATAAAGAAGTTCATCAGTTTGTTTGTTCATTGTAACCAAAAAATTAAGCAGTTAGACTTTGATTAGAGACACAGGCGCTCTATCCCGGCAATTCAGAGCTGATGGTCAGAATTGAAGGGGGAACAGAGAGGAGTCAGCGAGGAGTGTGAACCACTCGCCCACCGGGGTTACGTCTGCCATGTATCCCACTTAAGACTGGTTTAGAGAAGTGTGCAAACCCTATATTTGAAAAACAATCTCAAATGTTAAAGATATTCTTTAACAGCTATTTTCTTTCATGTTAGACCCAAAGTAAAAAAAAAAAAAAGAAAAAAGAAAAGAAAAGACATTAGTCAAGCACCGATACCGCTATCGGCACTCGTCAAAGATCCCCTATATGAGTATTACGTGACGTTGTCCGTCAGCAACGTCAGCAGCAGGTAGACCAGAGAGGACGAGCAATGTTGCAGATTCTTTAATATTAACGGGAACGACAGAAGTAAGACAGACTGAAAATTATGTTCTGACAAAATATGAAGACGAGAAGACAGAATGTTTGTACAACACCAGCAACTTAATGACCAGAGACATTTGCACCAGCAGAGTTAGCCCGATGTTAGCTAGATGGATGGACAGATGGATGGATGGATGGATGGATGGATGGATAGATTTGGCTCGTGACTAACAACAGACATTTACACCATCATTCATTGATTCATTTACAGACCGACAGACCAGGAGGAGATTCTGCAGACGGGCAAAGAGCCACATTCTTTATAGTTGATCCATAAAAAAGTTATTCCAGCACTTTGCTTCTAATGGTTTGTAATTTGTTTGTCCAAGGTTCACCTTAGATAGTGAAGCAACTCAAATTGTTCCCATTAGAAAACACACTTGACAAGACACACACACACACACACACACACTCAGGTACGGCTGCAGTCTGGGTGAAGGAAGGGGAACGTCTTTCCCACCGAAACCCCTGAGAGAGACATCGCAATATCTCCAGTCCTTAAGCCTCGAATCACCATCTCATAACTCCCCAAATCCAAAAAGCTCCAGACCAGAAGGACTGTGGTATGTAAGGGTGGTTCTCTCCCAGCTATGCGCTTCGGCTCCCCACATGTTCCTCTAACCAGGTTGGATCTGAAGTTTTCTGCCCCTCGGCGATGCTGCTAAAATTGTGTCTCCAAAAAAAAAAAACGAGGGTGGAATTTTGCTTAATTTGATTTGCTGCCTGACAGACGATATGTCTTTTAATAAGCAGCAAATAGCAGATCTGGAGATCGATCTGAAGTTACATGTAATGTATGCTGCGTAATATTTTCGCCGGCCTCCAGGGCCTCCAGCTTTGGATTTCTAATTAGTTTCTGAGTACCGGGAATTCCACAGATTGCTTTGGATTGCTCGGGATTGTTTTGCCAAATTATTTGAAGTTGTAATTTGTTTGAGGAAAAGCTGAGACATGGACAGACACTGCAGATCTGTGTGGCTGTACCCTCTACCTGGAAGGAGTCTCGGGGAGGATTTGAGACATTTGGCGGTTCAGTCATGGCCTTAATAACTGAAACCAGGCATGTCGGGTCTGTCCAGCCTTGAATTTCTCCACATGTTGAAGCAATCTCTACACTTGTACTTACAACAATACTTCTGATTTGATGAGTTTGGAGCCTTTGTTTATCTTTTTTTTCTTAAGTGAGATTCTGAAAATGCCATAAATGACAAAATACTGATTACAAAAATGTACGAATTCCACGTTTTGCCAAGATTTTTCAGTAGAAAGCAAAATTAGAGAGCATGATTTACTAAAGCTCAATACTTTGCGCTTTTTGCGGTTGTATTTCCACATTGTGAGATTGCTACAGTCCTGTGGAGCATTCGAAAACCAACAATCTGAACTTAGAAACGGTGGTCTACTTACAACAAACCTTGCTGGACTTGCTCTGTTAATGCGCTCCATTAGTGGAAGTGTAAACACAGTCCTCTGAATCCAGGAGCGCAGCTCGAAACTGGTGAAACGTTGACCAGCTTTCAGTAAAAATTACGATTCGTTAATCACTAATTACGCTTGTGTGGAATAGTTTTGCTCCAATGTTAAAAATTCCACCTAAAATGGAAATAAAGTGAAGCATTGGTGAAAAGAAAACACTTTCTGTAATGATGGACTGAGCTGGCTCGATACTCGTTATGTTGGTCAAACGTGAACGTTTTTTAGCTGCTGATAGTTTTGTCCTGCTCACTGAGTGGACTGTTAGCATTATAATTAGCATTAGCCACAACATCGTCCTCCACTAACATCCAGATTATAGAGCATCTTCCTCCACTAACATCCAGATTATAGAGCATCTTCCTCCACTCACATCCAGATTATAGAATATCTTCCTCCACTAACATCCAGATTATAGAATATCTTCCTCCACTAACATCCAGATTATAGAGCATTTTAATAAAGAATAAATTGGTTTAATCTTAACAGTATCTAGTTGACTAGTTTTGAGTACAGATTAGTGAAATATTAACTAAACCGGAGTTCAAATGTCTTTGAAAAGAAAATGTTGAAGGTCGAGAAACCTCATAAAATGAGCAAACGCTGCTGACGTTTGCAAAATTAAGCTCCAAAACTCTGAGAGACGAGTTGGCAAAAGCCTAAAGAGGTTCTGTGGTGCCAAATGTCCTGCTGTCATCAGTGTACTCAGCTGGAGTACAATGTTATTAGTAATGATTTCTATTGTCTTTAATCAAATCTTGTTGTTACTGATCAACGGTCTACATTTCTAATCTGTTTAAAATTCATGAAGAAAACCCCGCATCTCGGTCTCATCCTCTGGAATCGCGGCGCTGCTGCTGTTTTCTTGGCTGCTTGTTTTTGGACACGCTTCAAACTGATTTGGGACGTCTCCCGTCTTCTTGTTTGGCCTGACAGATCGGACCACACTCGCCTCTGAACAGATTAACTCCACTGCTTTGAATCAGCAGCCGTCTGGCCACTGTTTTCTGTCGCATTACCTCATGCACCGTATCCTTACTCCGACCGATCCCTGATGTCGGGGCCAAGGCCTCAGCAATGCGAGAAACAGGGACCCAGGAGCCCCTGATGGACGTTTGTGTATCTAAAATGTAGCTGGAACCGTGAACTTCTGTTTCCCGTCCCCGGGACCACACACAATACGTCAAATTAAAGTCTGACTTTGTTTTAACAGAGATAAGATGACTTTATATTCTTGAAAAAAAAAAAGTCCCTCGGTTTTTGTCAGATGGAAAATCTGACTGTCTTGGTGGAGGTTTTATTGGACGGAGCCCGGCAGCAGTCATCAGGCGAAGCTGTTTACTTTATTGGAGGTGAAGTTTCATGGGTAATTCGGAATGAGTGCACGCTCTCTGCTGCCAACAGCGCTGCATTTTGTAATGAAAACAAGAAGGACCCAAGGTGACACGGTGGGTTTGGATCCAGCATGGCTCCCAGACGCACTCGCTGTAGATCTGACGTCACGGCTGCGTCGCGCCGGTGCTTGAAGTCGGCTGGTTTGAAGGAGTCAACAAAGAAGTGGTAAAGAAGGGAGAGTGTAGGTTGAAGTTTTTAGAGCGGAGAGTCGCTGCTGTCTCAGGTTGAGCTGGATGACATGGTCGACTCCAGACGATGGATCCTGGAAAGAGTCTGAGCTGTTAGATTTGCAGGTACTTGGATGCTGTGGAGGAGGGTTGGAGGAGGATCCGGCTGCTTTTTCGTGGACGTTCAAGGCTGCATAAATCTGTGCACGACAGGTGAGAGTGAGACTGCTCCCAAGCTCCTGACTTTTAGCATTAGTCCTTCAGCTTCCAGCAGACGGGCTGTGACGCAGCTTCACTCAGAGCTGTAATGAACTGATTCAGTCATCTCCACAAGTTGACCTAATAATCCAAAGCATCGGGATATGATTTGTGATGAAAGCAGTTTGAAAGGATATCAAACAAAAGAGCTTTAAGTAGAAAGTGGGTAAAATTAAGTCGAGAATTACCAAGAATTTAGCATTTACACATTTTTTAATTGTGATCCAATGGCAATAAATAGCAGCATCAGAAGGATGCTATAGTTTTTTACTGTGGAAGCTGAGTGGATGAGTCCTTATATATGCCTCGAAGTGTGTTACAACTATGGTTGATTATGTGAAGGGTAACCCTTAACCCTTAACATATCTCAAGGTCCTTCCATATTTTCTGCGTCTGCATGCCCACAAAATTGGTCCTTTTGATTTAAATATTGTCATCCACCGTCGACCATGCACAGCCCAGATTTTGAGACCGTATGGACTGTTCCCATGCATGGTCGCACTCCGACTGCACATGCACCAGAAGGGATGGGCACATAACCTTAAAGGTAACCCCAACCCTAAAGGCAGAGGTTCCCAAACTTTATCAGTACCCCCTCTTTGGTTGCCTCAACCTTTTGAACAATTAATAAAATTAAACAGCATTTAATTGGTTGCAATGAATTAGCCTACAACCTCTTTTTTTACCACCTTTATGGTGTAACCACATTATTACCGCCACTAAGGAGGTTTTGTTTTTGCCAGGGTTTGTCTGTCTCTTTGTCTGTCTGTCTGGTAGCAGGATTATGCAAAAACTTCTGACGGGATCTTCCTAAAATAAATTCTAAATATGTGTCTTGACCCAAGCTAGAGTCCATTAAAATTTGAGAGTGATCCGGATAATCATCTGGATACTTTACTTATCCTTGAGCCATTTTCAAAAAATTATATCTCCAGGACATCATATCTGATTTGTAAAAATTCAGTGATCTCTGGATCGGATCCAGAATAAGGTCAGGAAAAATTCTGGAATTTAACATTGGAAACCCCTTTTATGAGTTTTAAAAATCATAACTCATAGAATTTTGTTTAGATTCTCTTGAAATTTAACATGTATATTTGGAGGATCATTGCCCTTAATTGAGCCAAATGTCGTCCGGAGCCAATCCAGATTAAGGATATGGCGGCACTTTGAAGTTGGGAAATGTTAACATTGAAAACGCCATTTGGCGGAGGTCTGCGCTCTCTGAGTGCTTTTCTAGTGTGTAAGTGTTTTACCGTGAAACAGTATTCTTTGCTGTCAGTGTAATTCCAAGCACCCTAACAGTGTAATTATGTTCAGTGTAATAGGATTGTTCTTTTTTTTTTTCCTCCCTTTTTTTTTGGAAGCATATTTGGCAATGCTTCACCTTCTGCTTTGCGTTTACATTGTAGTCCAGTCAAAAAACTGTCCATTATGCTGGCAGTGTCCAAGCATTCATTTTTTCATTCAGTCATACAGCGACCCCCCCCCTTGCAACCACCAGGGCGTGCACCCCACTTTGGGACCCACTGCTAAAGGTAAACTTAACCCTGATGTAACCCTAATCCAAAAGACATATCAAACTGTAAGAGTAACATCATTAACATCCTATCCCTAACCTCTGACCCTAACACAAAGAGTAACTTAAACCCTAAGGTTAACAACCCCGATCGTAACCCAAACCCATTTAAGATAATTTAATGGTATCTCTGTTTTATTTTCATCACTCTGATCCAAAATCTGTCTTGACACCTGGATTTATTTTGATTTTATGGTTCTAGAAATTACCAAAATTTTCCAATGAGTTGGCGCTTCTGCCCCTTTTTCCCCCAAGATGACTCCAACTTTTAAAATCTGGCAGTTCTTCAATACCACGGGGTGTTTTTGACAGTCCTAATAAACTTTTGTTACAAATGTTTGACATGTTGGTGAATTGATTCATGTATGCAGAAGTCCTGGGGGGTCACTGAAATAACTAGCATGTGAACAAAAAGCTGTTTTTTTTTTTTATCTTGTTTTATTTCTGTGTAAATGGGATCTAGTGTTCTGATTACAGGAAGTCCACATGCCAGATCCCGTCAGTGGTGACAGGATAGGAGTAAACAGGTGAAATCAAATAAATATTAGTTACATTAGTTAGAAATGTTGATTTCTTGGACACAAAATAAGGTTATACAATGGACATCAGCAGCTTTCAGGACTCGAAGAAGCCAAAAAGACAGCATTTACAATGCTCGGCCACCTCGCTGTGAGGGACGTCCCTGCCTGCATATCAGAGCGGTTGGATCAGCACTGCCTCAGCTGTCCGACGACAATCGATCGAAAAGTCATCGCTCCGGCAAAAAAAAAAAAAAAAAAGTGTTAGGGTGGGAATATCAGGAAGAGTCAGCTAATATCTGATGAGAGCTGACAGAAATGGCTGTCGGTCAAAATGACAACGCTTGGTGTGTCCTGGTAACAAAGTAGATCGCCTTGACATTATCTGTCTGGTTTTAGCTTCGTACTCCCAGAACCTGCTGCCTCCTCAACAAAAACACAGGTTTTATAGGGATTTGTAATTTACGAGGAAACACTGAGGATGCTTTTCAAATACTGTCTCATTGTCGTGTTTGATCTCAATTGATTCGACATGTTTTCACTTTATTAAAATAGCATTGAGTGGATTGCTGCAATCACATATGCTTTCTATTTCTGAAAAAATAAACCTTAAAGTATCGCTTAACTCATATTGGCAACTATCGCCGGGCTCCAATCCAACAAGTCTTGAAAAGATGAAGAAATCTACCACATCTGCAGATTCGACAGGGGAGATTTCTAACCAGAGCAGAAAAGTCGGGGGCACAGCAGGTGACATAAAGTGGTGCTGATTTGAAGTGGAGGTATATACTCAGTTGTATGTCGGTTGCATTGTGCTCTGTTGGTTTGGTTTGTTGTGGTCAGTTGATGTTCTTGTACTATCGGGAGCATCTTGGGGTGGGGTCATCTAGTGCAAAGGGCAATTTGGCCTACGGAGGGAGTTAGACGAGGGATGGAACATCGAGAGTAAGTCAGCATGTGGGGGGACTGTTCAGAGTCTCACACTTAGACCTGAGTTTGGCTGACTGTGGATGCAGGCAGGTTAAACCCTGGACAAGTCAGCAGTCCATCACTGGAATCTATTTTAAAATTCTAAAGAGTTATCGGCTCTTGCACAGACGTAAGGCCTGATTTACTCAAGATTTTGCATGAATTGTCCTAAATGGTACGTTCGTACAGCTGATTTATCATGGAAAGAGTTCTGTGCTTTCGACTCGTTTGTTCACATGAAGACGATCAGCTGGAAATGGAATCCCCTCTGTGTTGGTTTTACTTTCAATTCAGTTTCATTTCATTTATTTCTTTATTTGGTTGGGACAGTGCCTATTAATGAACAAGCCACTTGTTCACGAGGTTACAGTTAATATGCTGAATATAGCGCAATGCTAATTTCCATCCGTTGTCCCACATAAAACCAAACAAGGACAAACATTTAAAAACAATAAAAACATGGAAAAACAACATGGAGATAACAGATTCCAGTTTCTGCAACCTTTAACAGATCAATTCAAGTGTATTTCTGTAGTGAACAACACAACAGCAATTTTAAAGCACATTGACAGAGAAAAAAAACCCCCCAACAATTTCACATGAGCAAGTAGTGCTGTAAAGGGGAAGCTTCTTCTTTGGATCCGGAGACTTCATTTTGAGTCAGTTACAGACGAGCATTCGAAATAGGTTCATCGCCTTTAAAAGCAAATACTGAAAATATTTGTGAATTCTGTGATAGAAAACTAACATTATAAACCCTGCAGTGCATTTTTACAAATGTTCTTACTTTTTTAACAGTAACTATAGTTGAACCTTGGTAGTTCCAAAAGCTCAGACTCGTACAAAATGAAGAATACAACATTAAATTACATTTCAAGATGGTAGAAAAAAAGGGTTATATAAAGAGTCTGCCTGTATACTGGATCCTCGTTAACGTGTACCACACAGGTCGACTGCAGAAATCAGCATACGTTGATATATGTTGCTCCGGAAGTAAGTGGAAATCAAGCTATTTGGTTGTTTGAGTGTGTGTGGGTGTGTTACTGTTTTCTACATCAGTTAAATATGCAGCAACATTGGGATTCTCGACCCACATGGTAAAAGTATTTTTCTCAACCCTGTTTTTATCCTCCTGAGAGAAGAATCAGACTCTTTTGTTTGTTGCTCAATGCACTCCTTCTTTTTTAAAGTCCTCTTAAGTCGATACTGGAGAAGCTGAACGCAGCCACTCAAAACAAGACTGAATTGAAAAGAAACGTGCCAGAAAACCAAAGACATCCCAAGATAGTCTGACAGCCTGTGGAGTCTGGTTAACAAGACGACAAACAGATTTTGGCAAATGGAATTGAATTATTCTGGTGTTATATTCTTCTTGTCAAAGTCATTGTATTTAATTTGATGTCTAACGTCATTATATTTTGACAAGATGATTAAATTAGATCAATTTACATAGTGTGTTTCCACCATAAGTAGCATTTACACACTGATGAGGATGGCTGCTTTGCGAGACATTTGATCTCCATTGGCGTGAAAACGGATCGTTTTTTGCTTTTTTGTTTCAGAAAACGTTTGCATTTATATGTCAACATTTTAAAAAACAATGTTTGTTCATAAGGAAAGGGCAGAAAAGCTGAAAACAATGTAGTTAGCGTGCCAGACCGTGAGTTTGCGCTGTTGGTTGTTTTTGAAAATGGCATGTAAGATTGTTATTACAGTGAATGTCAACGATAAAACTACAAAGTCCCTGGAGAATATGGACTGGAAGTCATGACACCACAGAGGAAACATTGTTTTAATTGTCTCTACTGAGCATGTGCAGAACTACTGTATCTATTTACTATGACTGCGTTATGGATTTGCAGTAGCAGCCTTTTCAAAAAGTTGCATTTCCTTCATTTCCACGGAAACGGAGTCAGAGCTTTTTCAAAAAGTTGCGTTTTTAGCGGCTCCAAGCAATGTTGTCGCGTAAACAGATGCCCAAAAAAGATTTTCCGTTTTCACTTGACAAAGTTTAAATGCAACATTTATTTTTCCTCACCCAGATGTTTTTACACTGTCATAAACCTACTGTTTTCTTTTTGGAAACATTTTTCTTGCTCTGTGGCGCTATAGCAGTTTTCTGTTGTTGTGCAGTGACATCTAGTGGTCATGGATGGTATTGATAGCTTCTTTCCATAAGATTCATGACCAGCCAAATAAGTCAAAAAAGTGTGATTTACAGTCAGTGATGCCATAACGCATTACTCTCATATGACCACTTTTTTTTTGAGTATCCTAACGCATTACTATTTCAAAATCAGTAATCAGAATAAAGTTACTTATCTAAGTCACTGTGTGTTACTATTGGAGTGTTGGAAAGGAAGACGAGTTTCTTGTCTGTAGAGAATTGTTACTCTTTCATTCTCCGACCGGACACTCACACATGCATGCATACATCCACGAACACGCGCACGCATGCACACACACACACACAGAGGCCGTCAAAAGTCGAGTCGGAAACGCAAAAGAATCAAAACTTTAACATTCCATCAACAACACAACCGCAGAGACGTTACACTATTTTTGTTATTTTCCTGAGTAAAAGGATATTTTGGCAGGAAGCCACGCCCCCTTTTTTTTTGCAAAACAGGTTGTCATTTTTATGTTGAGACGGTGGGGGGTGTTGTCGGCAGCTGCTGAAAGTAACTAAAAAAAGTCACTTGTAATCTAACTTAGTTACTTTAAAAGTAAGTAATCAATAAAGTTGATAAGTTACTTTTTAATAGAGTATATATCAATCAGTAATCAGAGTAAAGGGGGAACTGTGGCAACGCTGCTTATAGTCTAAAGTAAATGGTAATAGGTTGATGATGTTTATAATTTCCAGATGTGTGAGCCATAGTTTTGGTGTAGTGGGATGACTTCAGGTGCAGTGGTTTAATTCCATAGTCCAAAGATGTGTTTGAGCAGGAGGATAGATTTGTTACCAGGGTGACACAGTGGTGAAGTGGTTAGCACTCTTGTGTCACAGTGAGAATATTCCCAGTTAAAGTCTGGGTTTGGGGGATTTTCTGTACAGTTTGTGTCTGACATAAAGAAAAAAAAAAATGCTCATCCAGTTAATTTGTGTCTCTAAATCGAATTTCAAAAGAGTGATTGTCTGCTTTCACTCATATTCTGCTCACTGTGACTCTGGAAAAGAGGTTATTTAACAACAGAAG
>OMNM01039825.1:0-16428 GCA_900302745.1 Parablennius parvicornis
CCCACACGTCTATCCAGAAAACATCTACCAAGGAAACGGCTACAACGGAAAGGTCTATCACGAAAACGTCTGTCCAGGCTGAAACCCTCACAGCGGCTTCAACTCCACAGCCGTCCCTACCCGTGAGCTCTCGGCGGCTCGCGGCAGCCACAGCTCAGCGTCCGTCCGAAGCTGTGAGCTCTGTTTATCTGTAACACAGAGGAAAACTTTGTCGTGAACAGCAGGATCTCCTCCTCTCCTGTTACTGAGAGAAGCTCTGAATCTGGTCAGAACAACGCAGCGCAGTGGAGCGCCACATTTCTATAAACCAGCCGATAGAACGATGCTTTCTGCTACCTGTCACAGACGGTGAGGAATTTATGCGGGTCGCAGAGTGTTCTGTTCAGTGTGAGACGTTTCCAATTGGCTCTTTGAGTTTTGATGGTTGCCAACTCCTGTTCTATTGCTTCCTCTACTGATTCTTTGACTGTTTAATGTTTCCTCCACCAGTCCCTACACTGTTTCCTCTACTACCATTTCCTATAACATTTATTCCACCATTTCATCTATTCTTTCCTCAACTGTTACTGTTTCCTTGACTGTTTCCTCTACTAAAAATTCTTCCACTATTTCCACCACCCTTTTCTCCACAGTTTCTTCACTGTTTCAGCCACTGTTTTCTCTACCTTTTCCTCTGTTGTTTCCCCTACTGGTTCCTCCACCATTTTCCCCAGTATTTCCTCCACTGTTTCCTCCACTATTTAATCTGGCCTTTTTTTATCCTCTAGTTCCTCTAATGCTTCCTCTTTTCTACTGCAAAACAGACTCACCACATATTCAAAGACCAAAGTCAGTGTTTCCTTGGTGTGGATGATGTCATGGAGGAGCACAATGTTGGCGTGTTTCAAGCCTTTCAGAAGAGAAGCTGCAATCACAGACAGAGGAGACAAACTCATGTCAGAGACAGTGGGAATGACTGTGGTCAACGCTTCATCAGCTTCTCACCATACCAAGGTCAATAGAAAGCAGAGAAAGAAAAAATCAACGGAGAAATACTGATGGAAGGTTATCAATCATTTCTGGACTCTGATAATGTACAAGACCTAAAAATCATTTCTGTCTGTGATCATCACAGTCTTGTCCAGTCACATGCTCAAAGGGTCAAACTTTAGATATAGAAGATGATGCACTTTATATTCATACAAATATTTGTTTAAGTTTAGTCTCAGGTTTAAATTCTGAGAGTGTTTCAGATTAACAGTTTTTGTACAAATTATTATTAGAAATTCGGGTCTTGTGTGTTTGAGCACAACAAAATCCAACTAGTCAAAATATGGCCGGGAAGTAAAGGAAGAGACTTTCCTCATTATACATCATTTTGCACTGAGTTTCATGTTTTTTTCTGGTTTCCTGAAGTTTCTTTTATTTCTTGTTTTTTGTTCATTTTATTATTTTTAGTTTGGTGGTTGTAATTCTCTGCACTAAAACAAAATCAGATTTAGTCATTTTTTGTTATTCTGTCTTGGCTTTTTGCATCCAAAGTAATTTGAAGCTGGAACTGTTGTTCAAACAATCATTTAAACAATCTGACACATTTGAATTTAGTTATTGAAACAGTTTGCAGTGTGCTGTTGACCTTCATGACTAAATCGAATCTTATGACTAAACCCAATAAAATTATTCACATACCATTTTACATTTAAAATCAGAAAAACATACTTCTACAGAGTTCTACAGAAAGTTGTGCGACAAGCAGTTGAAAACCAAATAAAAGCTGTAAGCAGCATTGCCTCGCTCTCAGGCCCATCGGGGTCGTCCCTATCATGTCCTGTGGCCAATTTAAATAAGAATAAAGTGTACATTTTGAAGGTTTAAACTGTTGTTTTTTAATAAACAAGGATTTTTATTTTGAAAGTGTTTTGGGCTTTTATTATGAAGAACTAGAACATCAAGATAAACTGGTCAAACCTTGATTGACATGGAGCTTTAACTGTCATTTTTAATTAAAAAAAAATAATAAAAACTTTTTTTGAAGGAGTTTTGGACTTTTATTTGAAAGCCAGGACATCCAGGTGAACCGGTCCAACTTTGATTGACATTTGAACTGTCACTGAGTGGCAGTTAGACTGTGCTGCGTCACATGAGAGTGAGAGCAGAGAGAGAAGCACTGAAATGCAGAGGAAAAAACAACCCTAAATACCCTAAAACTTTGGCAAAATTTTACATAAACATCATATTCGGAAAGGAAAAGTAATTATCTTTTCATTTAAGTAGGTTTCAAAGCAGTCAGACTTCTACTTTAAAAAGACCTGGGCATCAGTTTGACACAAATGCATGATTTCACTCCCATCACAACTCACGCTTAAAATCTCTGGAAGAGATCGGATGCTGGCATTTTTGTTGCTTACCGAGAAGGCCATGATTAATCGAATTTCCCCACATATCTTGTTCTGCAGGTCCATTTCTGGTATGCTTGTTTTGTCAATAGGAGTCACTGATTTAAGTCAGGGGTGTCAGTGCCTTATTTGTAGGTATTGATGAGACAGAAAACTGAGTTTTAGGGGTTATTTTTTACATTTTATTACATTTTCCCCAATCCTAATGTACATGTTAATTTTGGTGAGTTTTTGAGCATGTTTAGTGGTTAAAATTTGGGTTCATTTACATGCAAGTATAATAATAATTTTTAACAAAAAAACAATAGGCGCCTCGGTCCCAATAAAACTAGAATTCTACTAACAGGCGCTGAGAATTGAGTTGAACCGATTTAAAGGGGACATATTAAGCAAAATTCCCTTTCTAATGGTTTTCAAACTGTAATATGGGTCCCCATACCTGCTAATATGGGGAAAAGAAAAAATCTGTCATCTCTCTCACTCGTTTGTTGGGCAGTGACTAATCACAATCACGGTAGGCACCCTTTTTGCCCTCCCACCGGCAGTGATGCCAGTAAAGCGTTAATTAGTAATGCTTTACTCTCATATGATCACTTTTTTCAGTGACGAGTAATCTAACGCATTACCATTTCCAATCCAGTAATCAGATTAAAGTTATTTCTCCAAGTCACTGTGCGTTACTATTGTGGTGTCCCCCAGGACAAGTTTCTTGTCTGCAAAGCCGCTTTATTATTAAACAGAACCTGCCGGTCCTCCATTCACCTCCAAATGGATACACACACACACACAGTGTATGCAGTATCCGCAATCTCACCTGACCTGCCCCCTTCTCCACACACAGCCAATGACAGGCCAACCCGCTCTAACGGTGCGTTCAGGTGATTCAAACGAATCAATACTAACAACTATCATCACTAAACCTTAACATTGCCTCAATAATGTAACTGCAGAGATGTTACACTATTTGTTCTAATTTTCCTGAGTTAAGAGATATATTAGCAGGAAGCCCCGCCCCTTTTTTCAATCAAACAATCAATGAAAGACTTTATTTGTCCCCTGGTGGCAATTAAAAGGTCACATAAAGCAGGCAGTGCAAATAAATAAATAAATAGATAAATAATGCAACAACAGACTATAACCACCTCACCGGGTAAATAAATAAACGCAATAGTAAAAATGTGATAATAAAACCGTGAATCAGATATAAATACAACAAAGAATGAAGGTAAAAGGTTAAAATATGTATAAACATGGTGCAGGAGGCCAGGCAGTGATCAGCAGTTATTGACAAAACCGGTTGTCATTTTGAGGTTAAGACTGTGGTGGGTGTTGTCGGCAGCTGCTGAAAGTAATTTTAAAAAAGTAACTTGTAATCTAACTTAGTTATTTTTGAAGTAACTAAGTTGCTTTTCAAAGGAGTAACGAGTAGTCAGTAATCAGATTACTTTATTGAGGTAACTGTGGCAACACTGCCCACCTGTAATTGAGCTCTACAGACAAAACTCAGCAGTTGTTCTATTGTTTGCCATATCAGCACAGAATTCTCTTCTTATTCCCTTCATCTGAGCCCCTGAAGAACCAGTATATTAATTATATTGTTGATGGAAATTTACAAACAAAACATCCCAAAATTATGCATGTCTGCAACATGGGCTAATGAGCTGTCATGTGATGACGTCATATCAAGGAACTTTATTAACTGTCATTTTCTGAAACGAAAGTTAAATGAAACAATATTGCCTGCTATTAGTTTTAAAACGAAGTTATATTAAATTGGAAACTCAACCACACATGCATAAGTGCTGGACAAGCACTTATTATTTAGAAATTGAAGCATACTGTATATGCGCAGCAGATTTATTTATTTCTTTTCATTATGATTGCAATGAAACTGATAACGTTGTTATTTTTTGATACCGCGGGATACTTATTACCGTAATATCCCTCAACCCCACTTTCCAACCATCTGATTTCATTAGGAATGCATTCTGGTGACATGCAGAAGAGAAAATGCCAGGATGAGTGAGTGAAATTATTTTAATTGTAACAATTGTACCTTCTCTTATGGCTGTAAAAGGTGTTCCTTCTTCTTCTTGCAGACGAATCACCTTCAGAGCCACAAGTTTTCCGTTCACCCTGCCAGAGTTACACAGTGTGAGAGTTTGGAGGCTTCTCGTGAGAAGCTCCAGAAATCTGTCCAGACAAACTGCCGAGCAACTCAGAAAATGAAAATAAATGAGATGTAGGTCATCAGCAGAAAAGAGAGGATTACATGAATGGAAGCTTTTGTAGTGAGGAACAATGTGAGGCAAAACTAAAGGCACAATTAAGCAAGCACTTTTTGATCAGAATTAAACCAGAATTAATTTCAACGAAAGTCTGTTTTGTTTGGGCAATTGTGAAAGCTCCCCGGAATGTGATCGAATGAAAGAGGTGCACTCTGGTCTGCCTTAAATTATGGCTTTCAGATCTCTTCTAAGTGAACCGAGTTCGGTGCATGGACAATGTGAACATGTCAGGAACTAACAGTGGGCTTTCCAGTGTTCGTTTCAGGTGATAGCCCCAAGCGACTGTTGTATTTGCATGACGGTGTCATGGCGGTTTGATCCGCTCTCAAATGTGCAGTGTAAACCCAAACAACTGATGGTATGACCCCCACCCTGCGCATCCCGGCCAACTTACTTGCTTTTTCCTTTGTAAACTGTGGCATATGAGCCCTCTCCCAGTTTCTCCAGTTTCTCATAGGAATCTGCCTTCCCAAATTTGGGGCTTGTGGGCTGAAGGAGAAAGAAAAGCAGAGCAATGAGAGGATGGATTAATTCCACAAAATCTAACCTGGAAGACTTGCTAAAACTATACAAGAGATATTAAAATGCTGCTTCCTCAGAGGGACACCTTCATTTATTGACCCAGAGTTTAAACGTTTGACACAATTTATTGTGTCGATAGTTCAGAGAGCAGAGGAAATGATCATGATGAGGAAGAGGAAAAAGAGTAGGAACAGGAGGAAGTGGAGAAGGAGCAGCAGTAGAGGGAGCAGGAGGAGGAAGAGCAGTAGCAGGAGGAGGATGATGGTGAGGAAAAGCAGGAGGAGCAGCGGGGGATCAGGAGGAGTAGAAAGAGCATGAGGAAGAGCGGGAGGAAGAAGCGGAGGAGTGGGGGAGCAGGACAAGGAGAAGCAGGAGGTGGAGTTTGAGGAAGAGCAGGAGGAACCGGAGGAGGAGCAGCAGAAGGAGGAGGTGTAGGAGCCATTTTATGTTTTATTGGTTTCGTCATGTTCCTGTTTTCATCTGCAGATTGACCTCATGTGCAAGTACTATGTTCATCCACTAGGGGGTGCTTGGGAAAGATGAGGAGCTAATATATCCTCCAGGTGATTGAGGCCATGACCAGGAGAGCATTCAGTTTTCAGACCGTGTCAGGGAGACAGGTCAGGGTGAGTGGCAGTCCTACGAAAAGTACTGTGGTCATAGGAACTCGGTAGTGAGCTGAGTAGTTGATGATAAGCATTGACTTGTGGAAACCGCAAAAAAAAGGATTGTCATATCCAAGAACAAGTGATGCTTTGGACCCTCACCGTTGTTGCTCTGCACACGGGTCGAAACAGTTACCCGTACTCACCACAGCAGCAATTTAAATAGGTTAAAGAGCTGCTACAGGAAGGAATACACTAAATGTTTTCAAACATTTTTGTCTAATAATTTTTTTTTGTTTGTTTAATCATATTCTTAAAATGTTCTCTAAATCAGCTGTTATTTTGTGTTTTTCCCCAAAAACAGGGTGAGAGAGCATTCTGATGTACTGAACATCAATCTGAGGGTTCATCAACCTGATGGGCTTTGTCAGTGTGAGTGTGTTTTAAAAGTAGTCTCTTCCTAAAAACAGAGTTATAAATTAAATATTTTGTATTTCAGGGTGGAAATGTTTACAGTGAAATATAAACATGGAATCTGAAAAAGGAACTTAATGTGTGAAAATGCCTCCAGGTCTCTAGATACGGTAGTAATGTCGGCTGCCCTCAGTAAGCAGGCTGGCAAAAGTTCTTCAGATTAATGAAAAAGACAAATTCAGAGATAAAATTAATTAGAAATCAAGATGAGTTTCCACACAGCATACAAAATACAAGAGCAATCAGAGATTTCTAACGTCTTCCAACATGGACATAGAAGGGAAGACATATTATCCACATTGTAAATGTAATTTTCATCTGGATCCGGTTTCAAAATTGTAATGCAGTTTTCCATAGCTTCATATGTGGTAAACATTTGGTGAAGATCTGTCATATACATTTGACGTGATCCTCACTTGAGACACCAGAAATTAAAATCCGGATACAGAGATTGCAGAGATCTGTGACTTCAGAGGTGGAAAAGAAGAGTCTGAACTGAAGGCTGAGGCCAAAGGAGAGTGACATCATGGGGGCTAGAGGTGAGTGATATAATGAGGGGGCAGCACTTGAGCCAACCGCTGGACATAAACAGCAGCCTCCACAGTTGTGACGGCCAGTGTGTGCGGCAGACTGTCGGAGAGAGAAGGAGACATTTGTGGAGACCAGAGCAAAAATAAATCAAATATTTAAACTGGGACTTGTGTAAAGGCTCAGCGGACTTTGTGTTGTGTCCTTAGCAACTCGAGAGTTGGAAGCAGTTTCAATTTCCACCTCATCATCTGCGTTGACAGGTTCCCCGGTCTATGGAATGTGTGTGCGCAAGGTTCAAAGATTGCATACCGGTACGAACATTCTTCCGCAAAGTAAATTTTTTCAGATCACAAACTTTGCATGGGAAGTGGTGTACACATCTTTCAGGACCTATTTTGTGCGTACGCAACCTTTATATATGAGGTCAGAGGCCGTCTCCGCCCTTTTTTTTTTTCTTCGATAGAACCGTTTGAGACACAGACAAAAGTGGCCCCTTATTTGAAGCACAAGACTTGTAGCTACATTTCGATGTATAAGGTTATGAGAAAAAGGAAGAAATGTGGCCATGCCTACGAGAGAGAGGGTTTTTTCGCACTCTAATGAAAATCTTCTCACTCTAACCTTCCATATATACTACCATGTTAAACTCCAAAAACGGCTGAAAACTGTATCAAACTTGACATCTGAGAGAATAGAAGTGTTCAAAGACAGAACAAATGTTTTCACTTCTGAATAGAGGATAAGAGCACCAACGTTTTAAAAGTTAAGGCTGGTACACACTACAGGATTTTTCAAAGCTTCACAGATAAAGAGACAACACGCTTGATGATCAAAAAAGACAGATCTTCCTCTTCTGATCTGATGGTGTGTGGTGTGACTACTCAGTTCACCACACACTAAATGATTCTTCAGCACAGTATCAGGCTCTTCACGCTCAATGTTCCAAATCTTGTGTAGTCAAGCATGACTTCAGTGTAAAACTTGACAGGTCCATGTAAACAAATGTGTTCCAACAAATAAACCTCTGGCTTATATTGCAACTCAGGATTTTCTTTTATTGAGGTAGCTTGAGGATAAACAATGACAAGGTCACTGTAGTGGGGACCACACTCACATATATTCTTTGTGTTCCTTGTTGTGTGTGAGGACCTGCTGCAGTGTTAAACGGAGCTGAAGCTGAGGCCATGTTTACACGTACCAGGTTTTTGAAAAAAATATTTACACATAGACGCAGCTATGACTCATCACAAACGATGATTCTTGAAAACTCAGGGCACAGTGGATATTCTGGATAAAATCTATGTCTTGTGTTTACATCTAAAAGGGCTTATTTACGTCACAATTCTTGACGTGGTCTTTTTTTTCAGGATTCTGATTGGCTGTCATGGCTTCATGCTTCCCTACAGGTTTGGCATGCTCATAGCAGCTCTAAAACAGGTGTATATGCCAGTTCGTCTAAATGAAGATTTTTGTTTTAAACATAGAGGGGGAAATATCAGGGTTTTTTTTAAACCCAGGTAAATGTAAGCATGGCCTCAGTCATGCTCTTTGTAGGTGAAATGGTACCTCACTTCAGATGTGTGTGTGTGGAGCATACCATGTGTTAATTGATCAGAGGTTTCTATCGAACTCCTTATTGAAGATAAAAGAAGTATTTGCTGCACATGAAGGAGAATATGTGTGATGTGGTGGACTAGGAGGCGGGTCTCTCACCTAGAGGACTGAGGGACGGGGTGTGTGTTCTGGTTTTCCCGCTTGCAGCGGTTTCTGGTGTTTTCTGGTTAGTTGTGTCGGAGTGTCAGTAAAGACTCATTCACCTTCAGTTCCTGGGTTTTCGTTATCCTGCCACATTGGTGACCCTGTTTTGAACATGTTCGAGGACGCAAAACACTGCAACTCAGCTTCGTCAGCGTCTCCTCACCCTCAGCAGCCGACAGTTTTCATTGCGGCTTTGAGGCTTCCCGACTTTTGGCAGAGAGACCCAGCATCATGGTTCGAGCACATCGAGGCATTCCGCCTCCGTGGAATAACCGAGGATGAACTCAAATATTACTTGGTTGTTGCCACTTTCGAGCAGCGGTCCACACGACGGAAAATTTACAGCTCTCAAGCAGTTTCTGCTCCAGAAGAACAGCCTTTCTGCCACGGAGAGGGCAGACAGACTCCTTTCCCTGCCTGGTTTGGGTGACGGCTTGGCTGTGGACCTTATGGACGATATTCTGTCGTTGTTGGGCTCGGACAAAGGTGGATCATGTTCCCGCATATATCGCTGCACCAGCTCTCGCCGCCAATGCACGAGGCGCTGGCTAACTCGGCGTGTTTAGCCGCTGGTGACTGCCGCGGTTTAGCGGAAGAAGCCCACTGAATTCTGCTGGCTCCAAAGTGACGACGTGGCATCGGGCTGTGTTTCTTTTATCAGCATTTCGGCGCCAGGGCTCGATGCTGCGTCCCTCCATGCACGTACGAGGCACCGGAAAAACTCCAGAGCTAGCGCACAGTGGCAACTGTGGACGCTGGTTGACGAGGTGAGCTGCTTTTCATTAGGGACTCAATGTCGGGAAAACATTTCCTGGTGGACTCCGGCTCACAGCTGTGCTTACTCCCTCCAGCTGCCATGGACGCGACGACCGGGGACAGCGGACCGCTGTTGAGCGTGGCCAATGGTTCCCACATCTCATCGTATGGTACACGGTCGGTGACTGAATGTTTCCACAGACTAGAGCTCGAGTGGGACTTTGTGATCGCTTCTGTTACTGTCCCGATTATCAGCGCTGATTTTCACCAGGTTATCACCAGGTTCCTGTGCATGCAGCCGATGTGCCCAAGACTGCGGTGATTACCCCTTTTGGGCTTTTTGAGTTCCTGGGTATGCCTTTCGGACTTGAAGGGGCAGCACAGACTTTTCAGAGGTTGATGGACTGTGTTGCGTGATCTGACCTTTGTGTTTGTCTATCTAGACCAGGGGTCGGCAACCCGCGGCTCTGGAGCCGCATGCAGCTCTTTGGTCCCTCTAAGGCGGCACCCTGTGCCTCGGTCCGGCTGCAGTACGTCCAGGAGCGGGGCGGGCCAGTAAAGGGAAGCGCACCCAGACCCAACTGCATTGCGCGATCCCACAACAGAGTATGCGGTAAAATGTAGGCGGGGTCGTGAATGACACGTAACGAGGCAGGCATGAAACGTCATCCCACAACAATAGTTACGCGAAGAATGCGGCTCCCAGTGTCTTCTGTTCGGTGTGAGACGGGTCCAAATGGCTCTTTGAGCATTGCAGGTTGCCGAACCCTGATCTAGACGACATATTGGTGGCCAGCTCGTCAACCGAAGAGCACCTGTCACACCTGAAACAAGTCTTTCAGCGTCTTGATGAACATGGCCTCATAGTCAACCCAGCTATGAGTCAGTTTGGCCTGCCAGAGATTGATTTTTTGGGTCATCACATTTCGTCCCAGAGCACAGTTCCGCTGCCTTCGAAAGTGCAAGCATTGGCAGGTTTTCCCGGTCCGACCTCGGTAAAGGCACTGCAGGAGTTTTTGGGCATGGTTAATTTTTACAACCGTTTCATCCCTCATGCTGCCCACCTCCTGCAGCCCTTCTTTCGTGTCCAAGCCTTTGTAGGTGCCAAGTCCGCCCTTGCTAATGCAGCCTTTTTGGCTCATCCTGCACCTTCAGCACCCATCTCTCTCACAACTGATGCATCCAACATAGCGGTGGGTGCGGTGGTGGAACAGCAGGTGGCTGGGGTTTGGCAGCCCCTAGCATTTTTTAGCCGCAAACTTCGAGACAGTGAGCGCAAGTATAGCGTTTTTGACCGTGAGCTGTTGGCACTGTACCTCGCGACCCGTCATTTTCGTTTTCTTCTGGAAGGCCGCTCATTCACAACTTATGTGGATCCTAAACAGCTGACATTTGCTATGTCCAAGGTGACGGAGCCGTGGTCTGCTCGCCAGCAGTGCCACCTGGCATCCATCTCTGAGTTCACGACTGACATTCAGCACATTCAGCACGTGGCTGGTAAAGCAAACCTGGTCGCTGATTGTGTGTCCTGTGCATCTGGGGGTGGTTTTCTTTGCCATGGCTACTGATCAGCCCGGAGATCCGGACATCCTAGCTCTCAGGTCTACAGGTACGGGTCTTAGGCTTGAGCACGCAGTTTTGGTTGATGGTAGTCCTGCCCTCCTCTGTGACATCTCCACGGGTCAGCCCCTGTTTCCTGGCGCCGGCGTGTCTTTGACGATACATTCCCTCTCTCACCCGGGAGTACGGGCATCAGTGAAGCTGGTCAGAGCCAAGTTTATCTGGCCTGGCCTTTGCAGGGATGTCAAGGAATAGGCTGCTGCATGTGTCGCCTGTCAGCGTGCTAAGATCCACGAGTTTTCTATTCCAGCCAGACGGTTTAATCATGTGCACGTGGAATTGGTAGACCCTCTACCTCCCTCACAGGGTTATTCTCACCTGCTCACGATGGTGGATCGGACCACCAGGTGGCCTGAGGCGGTTCCTCTGACCTCCACAACGTCTGTGGATCTGGCGCGCATTCGTTTCTGCTTGGGTCTTGCGTTTTGGCACCCCGTCAGATATTACATCAGACAGGGGCCCCCAGTTTGTGTCTGAGCTTTGGTCAGCGATGGCAGTCTTTAAGTGTGCAGGTGCATCGTACGACTGTGTAACAACCTCAGGCTAATGGCCCATGTGAACGCTTTCACCGGTCCCTCAAAGCAGCGTTGCGTGCTGTGCTCTCTGACAGTAACTGGGTAGACCGCTTGCCTTGGGTTATACTTGGGTTGCGTTCGGCTCCTAAGGAGGACCTAAATGCATCGCCTGTCAAGCTCGTGCTCGGCCAACCGCTCCGGGTTCCTGGGGAATTTTTGCCAGAAAGGTCTGCTCTGCGACCTCCTCCAGCGTTTGGTTCTTTTTCATCGGGTGATTTTTTGGTCCTGGGCCCCAATCACCACTGTTTTCCGCAGTCATTCGTTCCCGCAGAGCTCAAGTCAGCACGTTTCGTCTATGTGCGGCATGATGCTCACCGTTCACCCCTTCGACCTCCGTACGACGGCCCTTTCAGGGTCCTTGAGCGGGGCCCGAAAGTTTTTGTGCTAAATCTCAGTGGATGCGAGGAGCACGTTTCGGTAGACAGACTTAAGCCCGCGCACATGGTGGCTGACGAGGTTGTGGTCGCCCCCCCCTTCAAGACCCCCTACTGTTTTTTCAGGTGCTGGGCGTTCTGGTTCTCAGCCTTTGATGGACTGTTTGCTTCCTCCTCGTGGATGTGCTGTTCGCCATGGTTCGCTTGTGGTTATATCTGGATTACAGCGCAGCCGTTATGGTCGGCTGATTAAGCCTCCAGTGAGATTCTGACTGCCTTTCCCAGGATTGCCTTCTGGGTGTTCTTCGGGGGGGCTGTGTGGTGGACTAGGAGTCAGGTCTCTCACCCAGAGGACTGTGGGACGGGGGGCGTGTTCTGGTTTTCCCGCTTGCAGCGGTTTCTGGTGTTTTCTAGTTAATTGTCTCGGAGTGTCAATAGATACTCATTCACCTTCAGTTCCTGAGTTTTCTTTATCCTGCCACAGTGATAAAGCTTTGATCTTTGTTAATGATTTGTCTTCCCAATACATTTCATTTATGTTGTGTGGTTTTGAAGGAAAATATATCAGGACGTTTATGATAATGGTAGGTCCAGAGGGGAGGGGCTATTCATATAAAAGCTGTCTGGGAGAGTGAGATAGAGAGTGAGACAGAGTGAAAACCAGATACAACCTATGAAGGACTGAAGCCTTGGTAAAATACTGCTGTTTTTTGGTTGTTTTCTTGAAATTGAATGTCCAACTATTTTGAACTTTGCACTATTTTTGTAATCAAAGAACCTTAACTATTTCTCCAACTTAAGCCATCGTGTTTTCATTATTTTTTAACCCTGTTTTTGTGACAAATGGTGGCAGTGGTGGGATGGCCAGTGGCAAAGTTGATCGTGTTTTTAGGAAACAAACTGGACTAAGACCTCAGAAAACCAAAACTCAATGCAAAGCAGAGGAAAGATGAGACATAGCCGTGCCATCATAGGAGGACCTCTCATGGAATGAGTTCAAAGCTCAAGGAGCAAAGCCTAAATCCTGTCAGCCAAAGTCTTGTCAACAAGGGGGTGCCTTCAACCCTGGGTTGGAGAGCCTTTTTCAAGCAGAGGAGCGACGACATTCTTCAGCAGGGGCCTTTGGGCCTCAATAGCCTCTCCCAAGGCTGTCCTCAGCCATGTCGTCCATTTGAGTCGAGGAGAGCCTCCGGCTTGACTTAAAAATTCCAGATGCCGGAAGTGGAGGCCCAGCTGATCATGGTGAATATGGGAGGCAAAGGACAGTTTCACCTCTTCATGTCCAATCTCTTGTTATCTCACCCAACCGGTCAAGACGGACGGCCGCCCTTCCAGAGTCTTGGGTCCGTCCCACGGTTTCTTCCTGAATTTGGAATTTTTGACAATTTTCTCCTCATGAGGGAGTTTTTCCTGGCCACTGTGGCAATTTGCCTCTGCTTTGGAGGGGTTTAGTTGGGTTCTGTGTTAAAGCACTTTGAAATGTCTGCTGATATGATTAAGCGCTTTACAAATATAAGTTGATTGATTGATTGATTGACCTTGCCGACTTCACATGACTGCTGTGTCTCCACCTGTTGTTAAGTATAAAGAAGAGAGGAAAAGGCCTGTCTACTAATTCCCCTGTTGACCGGGAAGACTCTGGAGGCCTACACAGCCATGAATGAAGATCAGTCCAATTTCTATTCAGACCTCAGGGAGGCCACTGCTGGCCAAGTTTGACATCTCTGCAGAGCTCTATCGTCAGCGGTTTCGGTCCACCTCAACACCACCAGGGGAAACATCAACGGAGATGTACCATCGGCTGAGGGGCCTGTTTTGTCAGGAGCAAAGAAGCAAAGACCAGCTGGGAGGGACTATAATCCTGGAGCAGCTGCTCTTTCCTCGAGACACCAGGATTTGGGTTCAAGAGCATGAGCCAGTGGACGGCCTCACAGCAGCAAAACTGGCCATGCAGTACCCGAATGCCAGAAGGGGAACCACATCACGGCTTGAGTGGATTCACGGTACTGCAATTGACAGCTTTCAGGGTATCACTTAAGGTAATTGGGTCTCAAATAACACAGGACAAACAGCTCAAACAGGAATAAAGACTCTGGTGTACTTTCATTGTCAGCCGAATGGAAATACAGCATCTGTTTTCCCTTTAAAGCAACCAAAACTGACTGGTATGTACTATGTGCCAAGAAAGAGGGCGCAGAGGGACTGTCAAGACAGGGATAATCAGTCCAAATTTGTTTTTTCTAAGGTTAATGGTAAACCTCTTACTGCATTGATTGATTCTGGGAGCTTTATGTCATTCATAAGGAAAAGCTGTGTGCCATGTGCTGTTGATTACAGTGAGCAAACGGAGTCCATTTGTGTACATGGGGACAGTGGAGTGGAACCACAAGTAGAGCTAACCGTGGAGGTACAAGGACAGAGGTACCTGATGGAGTTTGGGGTAATAGAGAAGTTGCCAAATGAAATGCTTTTGGGGTGAGATTTTCCAGTTTTGCATGACCTATTAAGCACTGGTTGTCTCTGTGATGCTCAAAGATCTGTGCTTAACCTGGAAAAGCATGTCTCTTGTTTTGTGTTGAAACGTGCATAAATGAAAGCTCAGACCAAATCTGGGTTACAGCCTCTGCCAGACTTATGCACTAGTTTGTGCAAGGCTGGAACCAAGGGGCCCAAAAAGACACGTTGACAAAGACGTTTGGAAAAACATTCTGGTATACCTGCCATGTGTGAAATTCTTGATATTGTCATGTCCGTTAAGTGGGAAGTTCCTGAGAAGATTACTGTGTTAGAACAGTCTGATCCATTACTGAAATCTCTGCTAACAAAAGTCTCAACTTCTTCTGATCAGAATGCTCAACTGGGTGGTGCAGTTTATATCCTTCACAATGACTGCTTTAACAGGAGGAGGAACCGGGTAACAGAAGGTTAGGTGTACCAGGTAGTTGTAAATCACTTGTATTATGCCTTGCACTATTTTTGTAAATGAAACACCTCAACTGTTTTTGCAATATAAGCCATTGTGTGCTTGTCATTTTTTAACCCTGTTTTTGTGACACCTTGGGATTCCCGTACTGCAAAGCAGATTCACTTCTTACCGGGATAAATCACCCCGTTACTCTGAATGTCTAAACTGCTCCAATCAAATTGTTGGAAAATGACCTGCCTATTTGTACAATATTCTGATGGGTGCACAGATTGTCCCACCCACGTGGGATACTCATGACCAGCAGAGCAGAGGCTGAGATTTTTGAACAATCTTTTTGATATAATAAAATAAAACCTTGTCGCTGAGGCTTTGACAGATGTTTTTGTTTTTGTTGTTGACTTGTCCCACGTCTATTTAGCTCTACAAGGGTTGATCTGTAATAATGAGCTTAATGTTAATGGTTATGCTGACAGAACTGCAGAAACATTAGTTTATAGAGCCCACATCTACTCTGCCGTCAAGGTGAGGAAGTAATGCTCCAACTCAAAATGCATTCACACAGGGGGAACAGCCTCAAAACAAACTAATGGAACAAATGAAGTTAAGGAAGAGCATTGAGGAATAATAAAGTGAAACTGAGTGATCACAGCTCTGTGGTCAGCTTATATTGTCCAATGAATTGATATCGTATAATCTCTTGAAGTCAATCATTAACAAGTCGGGAACTTTCTGGCTTTGGCTGCAGCAACAGTGTTGCTATTAGCCGGGTTGGCTTTCATAACGGTACACATGAAATCACACACCATGCTGCTCGGTTCCTCTCGAAGCAAGCCACACACTAAAGGATTTCTCGTCGCAAATATTGAACATCTTCGTTACCTACTTACCTACTCTCCTTCCGTGACCTTCCAAGCGGATTGGACCGGATAAAATCACTCTTAACATATCCCACAACACAAGAAAATCAGACACTCCCGATGCCCGGAAGGGGAGATCAGGAGAAAAATCGGCCCAATTATCCTTTAGTATGTGCCGGCCTTTAGTACTTCTTGACTTCAGGAGGAGCCTCCTTTCCTTCTACTAATCATTTGATGTGGACATGTTACAAACTGCAGTGACTTTATTTGAATAGTGACACAGGTGAGGGGGGATTTATTATACCATCGGCCAAGTTGCAGCCTCAGGCATGCTGGCTGTGGAACACGGATCAAATGTTTGAAAGCAGCGACCCCTTTCCAAATGTTGAAAAATGAATGAAGGATGATTAGAGGACTCACCGAGCTGGGGCTAGAGTGGCGGCGCAGTTTGGGCGACTCTTTGCCAGAGGATGAGCTCTTGGCATTGATGCAGGCATTGTTCTCAGAGTGGACCCTCTTCACCTGGCTGGTGGGCTTCTCAAATGGGTCAAAGCTGCTCTGCGTACGCTGAACTCTCACCTTCCTGTCCTCAGGGATGGTGTCCAGGGGCTTGATGACTGAGTCCGTTCCCTGGCAGCTGCGTGTGGACATCTTTGTGACACATATCTGTTAATCAAAGGACGAGAGTAAGAACGTGAGACTAAAAAGTCTCTCTCTCTCTCTCTCTCTCTCTCTCTCTCTCTCTCTCTCTCTCTCTCTCTCTCTCT
>OMNM01039827.1:0-10412 GCA_900302745.1 Parablennius parvicornis
ACAGGCTGCCAGATATTAAGACAAAGTGTCGTGTTAGATCCTAATTTCTTCAGCCACTTGGTTTCTGAATCTAACTTTTTGGGGAACATAAGGTGTTTTGGTTCTGCAATTTTTTCTGAGTGCGTACTCATTTTGTACTTATGTCATCAATTAATTAATTAATTAATTCGTTCGTTCATTCATTCATTCATTCATTCATTCATTCATTCCTTCCTTCATTCATTCATTCATTCATTCTATTTGGCTATATTGCATGGTAGACAACTGAGGCAATTTGTCTTGATTGGAGTTTAAAAAAAAACATCTGAATTTGAGTCTACACATGTAGTGACCTAGTGACACACAACATATACAAATGTACACTCCGTAGCAAAAGATGGGGCTGTGAGACCGCCATGATTGCACAGGACAACATGAGAAACCACGCTCCAACCAACCACGAAACCAGAACCAGGGATTTTCTTGCATTTTTTTTTTTTTAATGTAAAACTTTGATAGGCCCCGTTACAGCTTAAAAATGCACTCCATCAACATTTCTCTCTGACTTCTGTGCGCCTGCTTACGTCGTACGCCAGGACCTTCACCTGTTTACGCGGTGCGTGAGGATGAACGCACCTGTTTCGGGGCGTGGCCGCTGATGAGCTATCGGGAAGCTCAGACAGTCTCAGGCAACAACCACAGAGATGAGAAGCTCCAGCTTAACCAACAGAGCGAAACCATGAGTAGTCGAGTGTAGTTTCACGTTGCAACACAGTCTGCTGCTGTTGTTTTTTCGCACTGTGTTTTTCTGTTGTGTGGCTTCGGGTTTCTGTGTGTTTTGGGAGCGTTCGGTCATCATGTGGCGACAACATGTGGCACTGCTCCTGCTGTCGTTTCTGGAAGGTAATTTGCTTTTATTTTACATACTGATATCTTGAAACTTTTGGATGTTGTCATTCTTTCAGAAAACTTTGTTTGTTTTTGCAAATTGTCGGTGAAACCAAAAGAAGCCAAATTCGATCACGTGACTGAAACAATTAAAAATAATTCTGAAGGAAAGATAACTGCTATATTACTTACACCTGTCCGAGGGACAGGTGTAAGTAATAAGGGATTTTTTTTTCAAATTGAATAAATTCCCAGTCCTTATCAATTTTGAACTTTCCCGATGTTTTGGGCATATTGTTTATATTGTTGGGATTTTTTTATCCAGGTAATTTATGAACATTGTTCAGTCGTTTCACATTAACTGAACGAGTTTCATTCCACCCTTTTGATCTGTGCCTGGTAGTTTCACAGGAGCCATCTTGTGTGTCTTTTTCTGTATCACCTGTTTTTCTTGTTTAACCACTTTGAGTGTGAGTTAAAGGAAGTCCTCACAAACACACACTCACACATTGTATCATTCATACCACTATTTTTTCCCCTGGGTCATTGATAATAAATGGTGTTTCCCATAAATTCATGAAATATTTTTTGAATCTGTAAGAATTGAATAACCACCTACATACAGATACCTCACCCTATTGCTGTTATTTCTCCTCAGTGTCTGTCTGTATTCAGGTGAATGTTCCTCAGCAGGAGCGCAGCGTAGCGCTGTTCGCCACAGTGATCCTCCGCTGTGATTTCTCCACTTCTGCAAACCTCCAAGATGTCATCGTCACCTGGAGGTTTAAGTCCTTCTGCAAGGATCCCGTGCTGGAGTACTACTCCACAGGTAAGACGCATGTTGTCTGAAGTCTTGTTGATGCCACTTCTCACTGACTCTTCACAGGCTGTAATGGTGACATGACATTTATAAAAAATGTAGATGATACCTACTATTTGAAGGTTATGACTGTCTTCTCATAAGTAAGAAATATTTGAATGCTGATGACAAACAAATCATTTTGTGAAACAAACAAATGTGAATCAAACTGAAGCAGTTGCACTCAGTCGTCTCTATGGTGATTTTCTTACCTCTGTATGTACTCAGCTTTGCCTACATTAGTATATATGCAGCATAGATCGGTCAATATCTGCATATCTCTCTTTTATGTTTTTCCCGATTTCTAATGATTATCATTTTTCTTTGGTGATTTTCATTAGATGCTAAATGTATTACAGAGGGAAGTACATATTTCTCATCTTTATTTGTCAATTTGCATTTTTAAATAACGTTTCATTATTGGACTTACTGAAAGAGCATTGGATAGAGTTACTCACACATTGAAGGTGTTTTCCTTGACTTCTTATTACATAACCACAGTTATACAATTAATTTCACCATTTGTTACGATCATTGTCATATGCCTCATAAAAGCCACAAGAAATCATCAGAAATGCCACATGTATGTCAGTATCCCCCCCAATTTTTCAATACTTGACAAGTTTTTTCAAGAGATTTGATGTGCTCATCTGATACTTGCATGACAAAGCGCTTTTTGAAAATTCAGGAATTGATAAAGATCTGTTGACATCATTATGGAGGTATTCTCCAAACCAAACTGCACAGATCCAGTGTGAGCACAATTTTTTGCACAGGCAGGTGTTTATGTTTTGACAACTGTAAACAGCCGCATTGGAATTTCCAATAATAATAAAATGAAAATGTTTTACAGCGTACCAGTCTGCCCTGCAGTTGGGACAAGACCCAGCAAACGACTGTCCAGATCGTCAGCGGACAATTCGGACCGTTATTCAGAAAAGGGGGAACAATGAGCCCACACTGGGACCAGAGTACCGGGAGCGCAAGATCAGCATCCAAAACAGTAAGTGCCGACACAATATGTTCCAAAGAAAATACTTTATTTTATTCTGAAATCACACATTTCTGCTGCTCCGGCCTGGGTTTGGGGATGGTCCGAGATAAAAGGATACAACCAAGACAGAAGAACAAATAAACAAGTTGCCATCAGCCCTGTTAGGTGCTCGGGGCCGAATATAAGAACTTGTGAGTTCTGAGAACACTGCATCTCATTGAGGCCTTTGTATGTTTGAAACAAGCTTTTAATTTGACAGACTCAATAGGATCATCTGGTTTCATATATAAAACACACAAATCTATTTAATAAATGCAGTTTTTCTTAAAATATTTCATACAGAAAACATGTGACGGTTATGGGCCCTGATACAAAACCCTGCGGAACTCCATGATTAACGTCTAATGATAATCATGGAGTTTCTGAGTTCAAGAGTCATGATTATCACAAACAATGATTAATATGATTAAAACCAGTTTAGGTTTGCACTTTTAATCCCAATGATTTGCTCCATTGTCTGCAATAGGATGTTATGTTCAGATGTATCAAATAATTCAGTGCTGAGTTCTATGAGAGCCTGAACAGAGATGAGTGCTGTGTCTGACACCATGAAAAGATGGTTAGTAACTTCGAGTAGTAATTTAGAGCTGTTTCTGTGCTCTGAGCTCTAAATCTGGACTGAAAACTCTCAAATAAATCATTTGCATGCAATTGGTCGCATATATTATTGTATTTCAAAATGACAAATGTAAAGAACACAATCAGGTGTTTACAGGATGGGACCTGCACCAGAACATCAATCTGCTGGGATTGGTTAAAGTGAAGGTGATCTGAACAGTGTCAGTGCAGCCTGTTTTTGTGTGTTTGTACAGGTGCGGACCTGTCGATCACTGAGGTGATGTGGTGGGACAATGGGGTGTATTTCTGCGACGTTGACGCTGCAGGAGACACCACCGGAGACTCTGACAAAGAAATTAAACTCATCGTCTATCGTAAGGAACACAAGCACAAGAACACTGGACTGATACTATGCAGCCACTGCTGTGAATCTTATTCACTGATGTGTTGTACTATAGGTTTTTTCCATTACCAAACTCTGTGGGTCTCTCTCTTTACAGACTGGCTGACAGTGTTGGGCATCGTCCTGGGCGCGCTGCTCCTCATTATCCTGTTGTGTGTCTGCTGCTGCCAGTGCTGCCCTCAGATATGCTGCTGTTATGTTCGCTGTCCCTGCTGTCCACAGACATGCTGCTGCCCTGAAAAAAGTATGCATCAGAGACAGTGCTTTCAGGTCCTGCTCAGATCCTCTAAACAACCACATCAGTTTCATTTAGAGCGCTGGTGTTCATATTCAATTGTATATCTGCATGAGATATTTCAAACCCTCTAAAAAAAAAAAAGAAAAAAAAAATCATGCAAAAAGATACCCTGCTACTCATGTTCATTCCTTCTGTTAATTTGTTTGTCTGCTCATTACATTTTGCCACAGTGGTTGGCAGATGTGCTTAGGACTTACACAATATAACGTAAAGTTTAGATATGTAAAATACAGCAAAATAAATGATAAAAAGAAAGAAATTAGGAAACATTTAATCAAATGAAACATGATAGTTTTAAAAACATCTGTCCATTTAGTCATATATTACAAGGACAATACAATAGATTGTGGCTAATTCTTGAAATGCTCATGGTTGTTTATTCCACCTGAATGAAAGCTATTAGTTTGTTGTTATTGTATATATTTCACTAATTTAGGACCCTAACCATCAGCTTTTAACAACCTACATATGACAAATCTGTATTCCGTTAGAAGACTATCCTGTATTAAGAAGTGTTGACATTTTTCAGTGGTGATGCAGCATCGCATGATGAAGGAGGCTCAGAGGGCCATGAACCCCTGGGCAGGAGGACAGCCACTATATGCACCAATGACGGCCTCCTCCCAGAACCCGCTGCTTTATGCAGGTATTCAAACACAAAATCGGCACATACATATTGCAGACGTGAAAGAGTCCTCTAGTTGCAGACTTATCAGCTTTATACTTGTTGTGAAAAGTAAATCATCTTCCTGCGTTTAGGGTCTGTTTCAGGGAAGAGCATGGCTTTAAAGCCAATGCCCCTTCCGCCACCTCAGTCTTCAGCTTACAGCATGCCCACTCCCAGTGTCAACGGCTACCATCCTCCATCACAAAACACTCACGTGCTTGACTACCTGGAGAATCGGGTGAAAGGGATGGACATGGCCAGCCCTCTGCTGCAGGTAGGTTTTCAGGTCTTTATATTATTTGAAATGATTAGTATTACTGAAGCAGTTCAGAAATCCCAAAGCACTTTTTAATCATAATTTAGTTCACCCATTCAAACACACTCACACTTTCTCACCGATGGCATCAGCTGCCACACAAGGCGCTCCATTGGGAGCAATTTTAGTGTTTTGTTCCAGGGAATCAACCTGTAACTTTGCAGTTGAAAGACAAGCTGCTATACCAAATGAATCACAACCGCCTCTATGTAGACAGAGGATGACACATAATACACATATAAACCCTTGTGCAGGCATTTCTGTTCAGTTCACTATCTTGGCATTTGCTTGGAGGCATGGTATGTGTCTTTCCCAGTGCTGTTGCTCTGGTTCAGGGATGAGTCCCATTATTACCAGCTTAGTCTGAAAATCCACTTGAAGTATGCTTGAAGCTGTTATTTTAGACATAGGAAAGTAACAAAGTACTTCAGTTATTTTCTGATAACTTTATACTTTTATTGCATACCTTTGAATTAAAATAACTACTTTCTTCTCTTTAGTTCTTTTACCTCAGAGCATGAATTGCAGTGAGTAGATTGACGCAGCTGATAGCAAGTTATTCACATTGAAAGTGGAGAGATTAAATACAGTTCCTGTTAGATAAAGATTACATTCCAAGACTTCCCGTTTCTGTTTACACTATAGAAACTAATTTTATTTTTTTGTATGTATGTGTGTATGTGTGCATACATTTGCATAGGCATTAATGGCGTAGGCATAGGCATTAATGGCGTAGTTTATCAGTAAAGGTAGAAATTGGTATTTAGAAACTGGATTTTTTCCATTTGCTTGAGTGCGGAAGATGAATTGATACTTTCACCAAAGACTTTTTGTCGGGGTAAAAGGCAGTCTGTAATTGTAATTGCCAATACTCATTTATGTCCAATCAGAACTGCTTTGTGCGAAAATAGTAACTTTCATTTGTTATGAATTTGAAAATGATGACCGAGTGATCTCAAACCCAAAGCCTAAATGTTTTATGCCAGAAGCATGAAGGTATTATGTTGATAATAATAATAGTTAATAATAATAATAATAGTTTTATATTATATTTCTGAGCCAGATATTAACATAGTTATTTTTGAAGAGTGAACTGCAGCATCTCTTAGGCCACAAGTGCTACAACTGTATTTAGTTTTTCTTCAGTGATGAACTGAAGCACTCTAAAATGTTTGTCCCTCTCAGAAGTATTGTTGTTTATGAATGCATCTCCTGTTGTTTTCTTCCGATCAGTCCCAGCCACCTCCACACATGCAGCAAATCCCCCCTCCTGCCCAGCACATGCCAGTCAATGTGGCCTTTTCCCCCGGCCCTCCCAGCATGATCTCTGCCCTTGATGATGGCCCAACAGAGCGGCGCATCATCACACTTCCACCAATACGGGAGCAACAGGGAAGCAGATTTCCACCTCCTCCCCCCAAGACACGCCCCCCGAGCTCCAGTGAGAGCGGCCGCAGCGGGTTCAGCCGACCTGACCCCCGAGGATCTGCGGGGAGACGTCGTCCCTCTCCAACCAGATCTCGAGGTTTGCCCCGCAGCCACAGCCAAGACTCGTTGGACGGGCGGAGTTACAACGGGCCAAGAGGAGGCACGGACCGCCCTCGCTCCCGTTCCAGGGATGACTTGTTTGATAGTAGATCCAGAGGAAACTACTCTCCACCGGCATCACGATATTCAAGGAGAGGCTCGTGGAGTTCAGATGAGGATGTCAGCAGTAGGAGAGGAGGAGGAAGGAGAGGAGGTGGAGGTGGTGGGTGGGGTGAAAAGCCTCCAAGCTACACCGAATACGAGCCTGGACAGAAACCAGGACAGCGGAGGAACGAACACTACTCTGTAAGACAATCCCTGCTTTAGCTTATTAACATACACCAATACACATTTACACATGTACATCACACTCAATCCAAAACTGTCATAACCTCACTCATTTAAGTTAAGACTGATTTCTACTGAAATGAATCTAAAGTTAGTGTGTCTCTCTCAGGACAAGAGTTCTCGTGGTGGCACCAGCGTCGTCATCTGAACCCTCCAGTTGTGATACGTCCTGTGACCTCTGTTACAGAAAACATGCACACCTCACTAGCCTTGCTATTGGGCTACTGGTAAACCTATTCTAAAAAGCCACCATTTGTATCTGAAGAAATTATTATTGCACAATACCTTTGGTATATTTTAAAAGCTAAAAGAAAGATTCAACAAATGTGAGAGTAGAAGATTAAGACATGTTGAAGAATCCTCTGTTGCAAAGTGTGCAGGTGGTTGGGGAAATACTTAATGTATATAAGGGAACTAATGAGGTACCTTTACAGCACTACAATTCAAGAGGGCCTTAACTATGACTGCTGAAAAGATTTTAGGGTAATAGTCCCCTCTGGTGGTGTGTCAGTGTCAAGAAAATATCCCAAAAGTATTTATACTTAAAATTATGTCATCTGCTAACAGGCCTGAAGTTTTTTTTTCCACCTGAATTTTCATTAAGCTGTGATGCAGTTAAGCTTTCATACCATAAAATCATAATAATGAAGTGCAGAAGAAATGACTCTCAGGACCAGTAAATTAAATTGAGTTCTTATTTATAGCCTCAAGCTTATGAACCTACAGAGATATATGAAATTGGACTAATCCTACGTGAAAGCTTATGTTGATGGTTTTTAAAATATCTTCTGTAAATAGTTTTTTTTTTTTAATATCCTGAATGCTTTGACGGGGCTATATAATGGATTTGTTGTGACTATATTTTAAAGTAAAAAGTGTGAACTCGTAACTGCTGTTAAAATATCATAAAAGGTACCTGATAGAAATGTATTAACAAGTGCTTATTAGTAGCCGTAAACACTATGTGTAAATACATTTCCTTAACCTTGATGAATTAAATCAAGTAATGTCAAAGTTGTTACAGACTGTAAGTTTTTCTAGTCGGCGAAATAGAAAATAATGTATTCTATGTTGCTTTTATATAGCTATTTTTAGTGTACTCTTCCCGAAACTACAATCACATTGTGTCTTTAAAAGAAGGATTTTAATACATAGATGTTGAGTTGTTTATAAGCTGTACAGTCAAGTTTGTGTTTATTGAAATTATTACGAATAAACTTGATCTTTTTGGGTATCATATCAGTGTTGTACTTATCCCTGTTTGAGTCACTGAGCGATGCTGTTTGACACAGTCTCATGTGGTCTGACTGGACACCAGTATCATCCATCTATCCATCCACACCTGTACAATCTATAATGCTCCAGTACAACAGCCCTGCCATGACTCTCTCACTGTAAATGCAATAGATGAATGTTACATCTTGAGATCAAATTTTCAGTTCAGTGCATTTTCACCATTGACGTCTTGCACGAGTATTGAGCTGGTCTACATTATTTGGACCGGTGTCTTACATGCTGCGCCTCTTATTGAGCAAATTATTTTGGTGTTGGTTCCCAAAAAGCAAATATATAAAGTACTCAAGACAATGATAATAGTTTTTAACATTCACCATAAAAACAGAAATTGAGCAGTTAAACAATATCATAGAAAACAAAAACATACAGATCGAACATGCATGACAGGCATTACCGAATGTTTGTAAAAAGAATACACTCTACAGAGAATTCATCAAAGAAATAAAGATGCCGAACATAAATATAACAATAAATTAACTAGAATTATAGAGGTATGTTGAAAGGAATATATTAAATAATAGAGATAATATGAAGAGAATATGGGGCACATCACATTGTCTTATTAAAAAGGATTCTAGACGACAAAGTTATCCTCAATACTTCATTGATAATGAAACGAAGAAAGAGCAACATGGAAGAAGTTGTTAATAGTTTTAACAATTTCTTTGTAAATGTTGGGAAAAAAAACTAGCAGAGGAAATCCCCAAGGAATGGAATGATTATATTGTAGAAGGGAATCCCAGCTCCATGTGTCTCACAGAATTGGAGTAAACAGAAATTATAGATATTGTAAATAAATTTAAATACAAAATATATACAGATTACAATAAAACAGACATGACAATTATCAAAATGATCATTGAGAGGATTTCAGAGTCACTAATATACATGTGTAATTTGTCATTACAAATTGGCTATTTTAATTTTAATTGGATATTTACCAAAGTTGTGCCTCTGTATATGACTGGGGATAGACACCACTTGCCAAATTACAGGCCTGTTTCTTTGATTCCACAATTCTCCAAAACTCTAGAAAATGTATTCATCAACAGATCAGATAGGGTCAGTAGGGGTATTCATCGATCTACATAAAACAACCAACTTTGACACAATAAACCATAACATATTAATCACTAATTCAGAATGTTATGGGATCAGGGGCTTGGGTGAAAAGTTACTTAATGGACAGAAAACTATTTGTGAATTTGAGACAGTATTCATTGTTGTGCTTTGACATTGCTGGGTGCAGAGATCCTACAAATCTTAAATTCAAAAACACACAAAAAATCACTGACCTGGTACTTGTTTTAACAACACAAGCAATGTATAAAGCATTAAACAACAAACTTCCTATAAATATTCTGAATTTGTGTTCAACAAAGATGTGGGTTTTACCTAGAAAGTGGATTTAAAGTTAAAATATGATAGATTTTGCACAACACTAAAGTCATTTTGTCTGTCAATATGTGGAGTGAGATTTTAGAACAAACTGAGAAAACTTGTGCATTGACAGGGCACACATGCAAATTCTACAAACATGTCCCCAAGACCATCCTCAAACCAGACACGTTTCTGTGTGGTAAATGTACTACCCTGGCCACACAGTGGAGCTGCAGTGGTGAGCACTCACCTCACAGCAAAAATGTCATTTATTCAAATATCAACTTGGCTGTTGTGTATGGAGTTTGAATGTTCTCCTTGTGTACATATGCTCCTCCAGATACTCCAGTTACCTCCCACATTCCAAAAACATGTATGTGAGGTTAATTGGTGACTTTAAATTGCCCTTACTGTAGGTGTGAATGTGACTGTGTGTGATTGACTGTCTCTGTGTGTTTTCCCTGTGATGGACTGGTGACCTGTCCTATGACCCCCTGCCCTCGACCAGTCAGCTGGACTTGGCTCCAAAACCCTGCAACCCTGCACAGGATGAAATGCGGTAGAAGATAGATGGATCGATGGAACACATGCAAACGGACATGCCCCCAACGCCATCCTTAAACCTGGAACATTTCTGTGAGGTAAGAGTGCTACCCACTAAATCACTGATAGATAGATGGATAGATAGATAGATAGATAGATAGATAGATAGATAGATAGATAAAATGATGGCGGGCAAATTGTGTAGTAAAAATTCACATAATATACAAATTAGATTGGGATACCATAAGTTCATTAACACTAATATCTAATGTAATTTTGGTTGTAGTATAATACTG
>OMNM01039827.1:10432-23844 GCA_900302745.1 Parablennius parvicornis
TGGAACACATGCAAACGGACATGCCCCCAACGCCATCCTTAAACCTGGAACATTTCTGTGAGGTAAGAGTGCTACCCACTAAATCACTGATAGATAGATAGATAGATAGATAGATAGATAGATAGATAGATAGATAGATAGATAGATAGATAGATAGATAGATAGATAGATAGATAGATAGATAGATAGATAGATAGATAGATAGATAGATAGATAGATAGATAAAATGATGGCGGGCAAATTGTGTAGTAAAAATTCACATAATATACAAATTAGATTGGGATACCATAAGTTCATTAACACTAATATCTAATGTAATTTTGGTTGTAGTATAATACTGAGCTGATTTTTAATAATCAGTTGATTTAAAATTAGTTTAGTTTTATTTCATACATTAACAAAACAAAACAAAAAACAACAACCAAGCAAACAAATAAATCAATTCAATACAATCCAAAACTATCCAAGTTATGAATGAAAAGGAGCAGAAGGAAGATAAATATGCAGTTTGTGCTGAACTTCGAAAGAAACTGTGTAACGAGCTGCATTGGTCCAGCAGACGATCTATCGAGTTTATATCTTTAAGAAATAAAAAGTTTGTTGAACCGCAGACTAAACTGCGACTGTGCGGTACGCTGTCTTCGCGTCGCGCACCGATGACGTCACGGAGAGGAGGTGCAGATCTGCCACGTCGGTCTCTGTGCAGCGAATTTACACTGTTGCTCCGACAGCCCAGGGGCTAACTTTTGGGCTTGTTTTATGGTCTTCGTCGGAGGGAAAACGACCCCAAAGGCTCTTAGCTCGTCGCCACATCAGTGCGGTCCGGGATATCGAAGCTGAAAGGCGGAGAAAATGCTGGCTGCTGTTGGGACTCGTCACACAACTGACTGATGCATCCTCGTCCAGATCAGCCCCCCGCATGTTGTCGATGTTGTGTGAGTAACGACGGCTTTAAATAGCTTTTTAAACTCTCTCGGGTTTGTTCTAACATCGTCGTGGGTGTCCAAAAGCCCTTCTCCTTCCACTGCCTTGAAGTGAGCTTCTAAGTTTCCGCAGTGTAGAAATGACAGCGCTGCCAGATGTCATGATTCAGACATGCAGCCTCGGTGCATGTCTTAGCAAGTCTCTGCCCCTAAAAAAAAAAAAAAAACACCTCGGAACTGAACGATCCTCAAAGATGGCAACAGCAGAGTTCAACAAACACACAAAACATAAACTCTACTCGTTCAAAACGGAGAAACGTGTTGCACCTCCATAAATTGACACCATCCCGCAGTCCCACCAGTTAGAGCATTGCTCCATCCCCCAGTTCCTGTTTTCACTTTCTGCTGTAGAGTGGTGTGTTTGTCTTACATGTGGCATAATAGCCTCTCTTCCCCTTCCCCTTTCTCATTCTTTTTGTTTTAAAAGACACTGCTTATAATGGTCCAGAACTGCTGTTACACACTATCTGAAAATGCTGCAAAATCAATGTTTTTATCCTTTCAAGGCTGGATGTTATCTGATTGTTACTTTGAATAACCTCTCACTTTCTGAGAATAGTTAATTTTAAAGCTACTAACTAGATAAAAGAGAGGACCATTTATGATTTAATATCGGATGCTGTTTACGTTCATTGTACTTATAAAACATCGCACTTTCCTAATATAAAGTGCTTACTGGTTAAATTAATAAATAAAACAGATTAATCAAGTAAATGTGTATGTCCTAAGAAGACACAAATCAATAGGTGCACAAAAGCCAATTGAAATAAATGGAGTATCTGTCTGAATAAATAAATAATCTCCCAATTTGATTTAAAAAAAAATGTAGATTCAAGAGGGTGTAAAAGTTATAAAAAAGAATCTAACAAACATGTTTGAGCAACTTTGTGAACATGTTTATTAAAACAGAAACAATTATTAAGAGAAACATGCACGTTTTCACAGTTTGGTATATGTCTTCTTTGTTCTTCACACCCGATGACAATGAGTGGCTCTTTATCAGGTTTCTGTGGACAGACACATCCATGTGTTGTCGCAGATACACATCTAAAACATACAGTACGACGAGGCTCCTCAACCAGGACACATTTTGTTATTATTTTGCTGTAAGACTGATATTTGCCTTCAGCTAATAGATGCCCCTAAGTTAGATATAACAGGATATGATGGATTATTGGGTGTTTTTTTTTTTTAGTCAAGTCTTTGTTCGTAGAGCTGGTTCAAAGTCAAACTTTCTTCATATAATACCTTCACATCCAACTGCAGTGCACCTGTACATGAGACAACTTGATATTGATAAAAGCATTTCCCTAATTTCTCATATCTGTTCAGGAATACAAGTGTGAATTCTGTTTCAAACTGAGGGTAAAGACGATAAAGAACTTTGGAAGTTTGATATAAATTGTATTTGAGTTCTTTGTTGGCAGACCGAATTCAAATCATCCGTTTATCAATTGATTTAAATTGCAAGTGCCTGAGAAAAAAAGTTTTGTCACATTCAGAAAGTGTTTCATTTTGCACAAACAATAAACTTTTAATCAAATGCTGCAAAGCAGACGGTTTTGTAAGGCTACACATTGGTTTGACCTAAAATACATCACAAGCAGAAAGAAAAGGCAGCTCTCAAGTTTGAAAACAAAGATCCTAACCATTACCAAGCATGTCATCATCTTTGCTTCAGCTTATACTGTTCAGATGTCTTTGTTAAGCAGGAGTTTCGCGTCCTTTCAAGAGAAACTCAGGCGTAATTATTGAGGCAGTAGGTGATGCCATTTTAGGAATGTTTTTTTTCTGCTGATTCACGTACGTGAAAGGGAGGAGTCATCGTTAATACTGTTGTTCACGCATGTACTGTCCTTGGTTTGACGATGTAAGTAGTACTAAAACTGTAAATACCCTATTTATCAACATTTTAGAAATGACAGAAACAATATGCTTGTTGATGGTGGGGATGTTTTTTCCAATTATTGCTGCTCTATTTTCACTCTGTTTTATTATGCGCTGTTGTGGAGTCTCTGTTATTTGCTCTTTTTGACACTTCTGAATTGTGTTACAAACTCCTTCAGGCCATTGGTTTTCCACAGGAAGCGCAAGCAGCAGCCTGTTGAGTTGGTGCACACGTGACTGATATTCATATCATGTAGTTTGACAGTAGCCAGGAGTGTTGCCAGCAGAAAGGTTTTGGTATGATGCTCTGATGTGAAATCAAGTCGGTGTGTACTATTTTTTTCTTTTTTCCTTTTTTGTACAGCTAGCTATGATTGTAGTTGAACTCTTCAGAATTTCACTTCATAAGAGTACTTTTTTTTTTTTCTGTTAGTGTCAATGATACCTAGTTGACACGAACATAAAAGTAATTTTACTTGTAATTTTAGAGGCTGTAGTTGCAAGTATTCAAGAACGTATTTCTCCTGAGCAGCAAAGACTGCTTCTAACTTCTCTATTCTGATTTTCTGCATGTAAAGCTAGTTCATGCATGTCTGTACTTGTGTCTGTTCATCTTCTATAGCACTTTATGAAACTTAAAATCACGGGGAGGGGGAGGATCCCAACAGACTGGTCCAAGGCGGAGTGCACCCAGTGTATCATTGAGAAAACACATAGATACAGTCACACACTCACTTTCACATCTACAGTAAATCAAGAGTGACCTATTAACCTGTGTTTAGACTTTGGGTGGTGAAAACAGATTAGGCAGAAAAGAAAACATGCACACACACAGATCAAGAGAGAGAACATGCAAACTGTGTGTTCATATTTTTGAGGTCATAAAATTAGTTAAAGAATATAAAACCTCATTAAAATGTGATGCATCTGTGGGGTGTTGGAATAATCGTCTCCTAATTACCTTCACCACTGTTTACTTAATTCATGCACGGTTTAAATACCACAGGACAGAATTATGCTAATTGCACATCACTTTGTGGCGCAGCGCCGTTGATTAGTCCTCAGGTTTGTTGATTCTCTCCTCAGCTTGAATATTTTCCTCACGTGTCTGTTTATCTGTTAATATTGCCATATGAACATTTCTCTCCCGTGTTTGGTTTGTTCCACAGTGGTCCGGCTGCACATGGTGGCTTATTGAGAAGAAGGGGAGGAATCCCAGTGGCTTTTGCTCGGTGGGCGCCGTCCGTGGTAACCGCCACGGTAACCGGCGACCATGCCAGGGGGTCGCAGGGGTCCCAGCAGACAGCAGATAAGTCGCTCCGCTCTGCCGTCCCTGCAGACTCTGGTTGGAGGGAACATTGGTAATGGTACAGGCCTCAGAAGCAGGTACACAAAGCAAGAAATATCCAACAATGAAATCTTCCTACCCCCTTTCGAACATGTAATGCCAGAGCCATATATGATAAAATGTTGTTTGCTTATTTTGATGTTTTTCTTTTTTCCTTTTTTTTTGTGTTTCTTCTTTTTTTACATGTTTGAAATATTCATTCATTCATTCATTCATTCATTCATTCATTCATTCATTCATTCATTCATCCATTCATCCATTCATCCATTCATCATTACATGTGTGTATATTTGTATTCATTATCCTCCACGTGTCTGCATCATCCAGTGGTTCATTGGATGTTGCTTCACTTTAAATGTAACTTAATTTTTTGACATAAATTTGTAATGTTGATCATATGATTGTACTAATAAAATATTAAGCGCTGAGCAGGTTACCTGCTCTGAACACCTCCTGTATTCACTCCTGGTTAAAGCTCTTCCGTCAAATGTTCTCTTCAAGTTTGCAAATTAACACCAAAATACAACAAAGACTGCAAATGTTTTTCTTTTCAATTTAGTTGCTGTGAAAAATCTACATTTTGCAATTTCTTCTCCTTATTGATTCTTCCCAAATGATCTAAAGTTTAACACTCAGAGCTCCACCCTCACATTATATTCATATGACTTACACCACGTTTACATATAACTGCGTACAAAATAGATTTTTTGTTTCTGGTGTGATCTTGTTCACACGAGATTGTTTTCCCTCGAAAATGTGATTTACACAAACCCGCATAAAAACCTCATGAGCATGCGTAAGCTGTAGGTGACGGTGTAACGAGGAGCATTAAGCCACTCTAGCCAATCAGGGTCCTTCACAAAACACAACAATGAATTGCAAAATTACTTCCTGTTCCTTCAGTTGTAATGGGGCAAGGATCCTTTGTTTGGACCGGTAGAGAAGTGGAACTCCTCCTAAACTTGCCGTTGGAGTACAAAATGAGTATAAAAGCGTTCACACACATGTTAAAAACAAACACTGCTCTAACAGTATCCATTGTCATCGCAGTAGCCAAACTTTAAACACAGGTCGCACACATATGACGCTGTTGACTCTTCTGTTGCATACGGTGACATTAAACCCCGCCTCCCCCTGAGTGTCTACATGCAAACATTAAGATGGTTAGAATCGTTTTCGGTGACTCGTAACTTATTTACATGTCAGTTTTTGCTACATGCAAAAGCCCTAAATCCTTCTTAAACAGTCAGGATGGCTTGGTAAAGATTTTTGCTATTGAACCTTATGGGCGATACTGTGTCTCTACAACTTTCCTGCTGATTAAGATTGGTCAGCAAAAATATAAATGCATCCGTTTACTGAGTATCTTTCTTTGTGTCTTTTCTTCCAGGAACAGTAACTCGGTGGGTCTATCCGCCCCGCCCATCTCCGCCCTCATTACTCCAGAACCTGTCCGTCACTCCCGGATCCCCGAACTGCCGTTGGACAGCAGCCTGCTGTTTGAGTTTCTACTCTTTCTTTATCTGCTGGTGGCCTTGTTTGTCCAGTACATCAACATCTACAGGACAGTGTGGTGGTACCCATACAGCCACCCTGCTGCCTCTACCTCGCTTGTAAGAGCACATAAAGACACAAGCCATTTTGACTTGTTTTTTTAACTGGTACCTTCCCTGCGAGCGCAGTGTGAATGTGTTTCATAGGCATGAGAAACAGAGTCCGCTGATTTTATGACTTTCCACCATTAATTATATTTTTTTTTTTCTCTAATCAGTTGGTTCTGGATCAACCCCATTATCAAAACATCATTTTCCTGAGCAACCGTTAGCAGTATAATATACCGTGCATCATAATACTCGGCCACAACCAAGAAGCAAGTCTTCTTTTTTTTTTTATGTCATCAAAAATAGCACTGGGAAGAGATATGTGAACATGTTCGAGGATGTGAAGTGTTTTTTCTTCCTTCCTATCTTCAAAAAGCTTTTTGTTTTTTTGGTTGTGCTTGTATTCTGATTATCAGAGATACAGTAACAAATATGCCCTTTTTTCAATAGTTAGAGTTTTGCTTTGTTTATATATAATTATTTTTCTTCCAAACATTGTTACAACAGCTTTATTTGAAATTTTCTCGTTTTGTTCTTTCCGCCCTGAGTAGGTACAGACTGAAGCCATTTCAAAATCTATCAAGTTTTTTTTTTTTTTGATAACCCAGTTGAAACTTGAACTATTTGTTTTGCCGTGGCAGACTCCAATAACAGTTTATGTTTCAAGCTTCTAATGTCAGTCATTTCTAATAAAAATGTGATGCTATAATAGGTTGTTTTTTTCCCCCCCACTTCTTTTCACTGCAGAACTTCCATCTAATGGACTACCACGTTGCTATATTCATCACAGTTATGTTGGCCAGAAGGCTTGTTTGGACAATTGTGTCAGAGGTAAATGCTCTTATCTGTTTATAAAGAACAAACCGTTGGAGATGATGGTGGTGATCAGTCTGCGGTAACCGTGAGTGATTCTTCCGCCTGTCCCCTGCAGGTGTCTCAGAGCAGCGGCGGATCATTGTTCCGCTACGTGGTTTTAATCGCAGCTCGGCTCAGCCTGCTGACCCTGTGCGGCTGGGTGCTCTGCTGGACGCTCGTCAACCTCTGCAAGAACCACTCGGTGCTCAACCTCCTCTTTCTGGGATACCCGTGAGTATTTGCTGTCGCTAGGCTAAAGCAAAAGTACTCTGAACTGTTGTGACGGGCTAATTGCAGAATAAAACTGGCCTTCAAAACTGCTTTTTATGTTGCTCTTGGTCACATAAAAATGACAACAAAAAAATTATATTTTGAAACTTTTTTCAATTTTTCACTTTATCAAACCAAATTTATAAAGAGTCGTTTATGTCCGTGTTGTAGAGCTGTGGCCATCCACTCTGATGTACAGACAGAATGCTTTAATTGGCTTTATCGGAACCCATAGGTAGACTCTTTTTGGCAGTTGTTGTGAAGAGCGTACCAACACAAATTAATTAGGGATGTTACCAGAGGTGTGATTTGCACAAACGTATTTTTCCTCGAAACATGTGATAAAGAGACACAGCCACAAGAAGAGGCCCTGCACAACTGTCATAGTAACACTTGATTGTCAGCAAAACACAATTCTTCAAGTTGCATGTGCATTATTTTACGTGGCATCGGACTGATAGAGGCAACTACTGTCCATTTCAGTTTGTTTGATTATGAATGAGCCGGAGCATGCAGCAGTGTTGTGTGTGCCATTGTTGTTCTTCTTCTTCTTATTATTATTATAGAGCCACCCTCCACAAATATCTCACAACTTGAATTATGCATGTGGTTTTGTTTTTTTCTTCCCCCCACATCATTAAAACCTGGAACACTTTGCTATTATTCATTTGTTCTTCTTGTTCACTCATCGCCCTCCACGCCAGGTTTGGTGTGTATGTCCCGCTCTGCTGCTTCCATCAGGAAGGCGGGAAAGTCCAAACTGCAGCGGCCGAATGCGATTACCCAACTGACCACCAGCAGACTGACCTAGCAGAGAGTCCCTTCTTCCGGCCGCGTGATTTCCTTTACTTGTTGCGAGAGAACCTCAGAGAGCAGTTTTCCAGCGCTCCGCACATGCCCACACACACCTGCCCGCCACACACACACTCGCACACGCCAGAGCTCATTCGAGCGGAAGTGGAGGAGCTGAAGAGCGACTTCAACCGGCGAATAAAGGAGGTGCTCTTCAACTCGCTTTTTAGCGCCTATTACGTTGCCTTCCTGCCTCTCTGCTTTGTTAAGGTTGGTATCTGCAGCCCTCTGTGCCTCGTTTTGTGCACTAATGTTGATTTATTTAATCTTCCTGCTCATTTATCTGCTTTCTGTGTCACCAGAGCACCCAGTACTATGACATGCGCTGGTCGTGCGAGCACCTGATCATGGTGTGGATCAATGCGTTTGTGATGCTGATGAGCCAGATCCTCCCCCCCAGCTACTGCGACCTGCTTCACCGCTCTGCGGCTCACCTGGGCCGCTGGCAGAAACTGGAGCACGGCTCGTACAGTAACGCTCCTCAGCATGTGTGAGTGGTCTTCAGCGTACTCGTCGCCACAAATTCGGACATTTAAATTGGTTTTAACGGTTTCTGTATAACTTGTGTGCTTTACGCTTTGCAGTTGGTCAGAAAGCACCATTTGGCCTCAAGGGGTGTTGGTACGACACAGTCGAAGCCTGTATAAAGCAGTCGGCCCCTATAACGTTGCTCTTCCCTCTGATGTTTCCCATGCCAGATTTTATGTGAGTATTTTTTTTTTTTTTTTATTACTTTAGTAGATTAAACTAATTTCTAACAAAACAATTTATACTGAAATTAGGGGGAAAAAATACGCAATTAAAAATAAAAAATTCGTGAATTTATTCAGTGCAGTCCCTTAAATGTAGAAATTCCACTTCCTCAGCTAAAATAAAAACTTCTGAAATGATACTGAGCCTTCCATTGGTTTAACTGGTTTTCATTGGAATGCTAATGGTTAGAAGAACAGCTAAGGTTGAGGTGGTTTGGACATGTGCAGAGGATAATTATTACAGTACACGATGTTGGGAATGGAATTGCCAGGCCGGAGGAAAAGAGGAAGGATCTCTGAAAAAGGTTGATGTATGTAGTGAAGCAGGACATAGAAATGTTTGGTCCAACAGTAGAAGGAGCTGGAGGATACAGTGAGAGAGGCAGAGGATCCGGCAGACGAATATGACGGCCTGAAATGGAAACGACTCTTGCTAACAGACAAATGATTCATTTTCATAGCAGAGCTGCTCTTATATCAAGTCGAAGTGCTTTTGTATTTTTGTTTTGTGGGCTTATGTTGCACCTGCTGTTACCACACATCTGGCCTCAGGCTGTGTTGCCGATTTATAAATATAACCACACGTTGGTGCCATCGAGATCATCACATGTACAGTGCAGTAGGTTGTGGTAGGCCATCTGGGCTTTTAGATGATTAGCTTGTTGAAAAGACCGGCTGCAATCAAACTGAAGTAATTCATTGACCACTTTTTGACCTTGTTGTAAATTTCATAAGGTCAAAGACACTCGAGGATTCACGAAGATGGGACTTATGGTGGAAATTGTTGATGTTATAAAGCCACTACGACATTGACTGTTTAGACTGAAGAAGCTACAACGTGAACATGTTGAATAATATTGCACTCTGTGTTCTTGACTTTCATGACAGCGGTGAAATTGGGGCAGGCCTCGTTCTGTTTTTCAATAGTTAAAATTAAAATGTATTTACATTGAAAAGAAACTAATATGTTACAGTGAAATTATATTTCCTGCATTGAATATTTTACTGTACTTAAAGATGGTTTACACATTATTAAAAACTTTTTAATACGTTATGGATTAGATTAACTGTACAGAACGCCTCCATTGCTTCCTTTAATTTGTTGACTTAAAGTACAATTTTTGTATTCTGCACTTCTGTATTTGACACAGCTTTTTTGCAAGTTTTTTTTTTCCCAATGCATGATTATTGTTTACCTTTTGTGTTGTTTATGGGAGTAGTTTGACAAAAACTCCATCATAATACATTTCTATAAATGTTGCTGACTAAAGGAAAAGTAAATTGGTATAATCTGCTGTTGGGAAGGATGGTCTGTTTTCTTATTCAAATGTAAAACGAAACTGGAGACAAAGATTGAAGCTCCTTGGCCTCTGGATAACTTGCTGTAGTTAATGAAAATGAATAAATGCAATCAGCACTTTTCTTGTTATGGAATGAAACACAGACATTCAGTCAAACCTATGGGCAATTTTAAGACACCAAATAGCCTTAAACGTGTTTTTAAAGCCTATGGGGTGAAACCGTACTGCCTGGACATAACCTGCACAGGGAAAACTTCTCTTTTCACACTTTTCGATTGCACCCACAGCATGTTAGGTTGCCTTAAAGTTTGTTTCATGTTGTACATGTGTGTTTTTCCTTCCACCTTTTGTTTGGCGCTCTATGACCCAATTAGTGCCACTTAAGTTTAATTTTCTTTTTTCTTTTTTTGTCTTCCAGTTCCTGTTCCACAAGCCATTGCGGATCCTCAACCTGCTAATCTGGATTGAGTCCAGTGTTGTTTTGTACCAGTTATACTCTCTGCTGCGCTCTGAGCGCTGGAACCACACGTTGTCCCTGGGCCTTATTCTTTTCTGCAACTATTATGTTCTCTTCAAACTACTCCGAGACCGCATCGTGCTGGGAAAAGCCTATTCCTATCCTTTGCCCTCCAACAGTTTGGGGCTCAAGTCGCAGTGAAGGCTGTGCTCAGCCAGACCTCGCTCACGGACTCTGGATGTGGAAGGGAGATTGTGGGAGTAAAGTGGAAGACGCTCGGAGGTTAAGGGACAGACTGTGAACTCATACTTGTTTTGATACGGTTCTATTTTTAATGCAATGTTTATATATACCTATTTAAAAGAAATTTTTTTATTTTGTATACTATTTCAAGTTACACCGGGCATTACCACGCTGACGACATTCGCATGATGTTGTGTCATGTTGTTGCTTGGCAACGGGGAGGACGGGAGTAGTGCCAGGGAGTGACTTTTCACCAAAGATAGTTTAGTTGCAGGCGGCCAATCACAGCGTGGGCTTGCCCTCTTGCAGGCAGTAAAACCAGACGAGCAGTTCAAAGGAGTAAAATAAGGAGTGCCTGAGACCCTGATTGTCCCAATTTTCTGTTTAAACTTCAAGTCTTGAACCAGATGCTGTTGGGCTGGCAGGATAGTGATCGATGCCAAACGTTTGTCACTTCAAATGATTTGTCAGAACAAGTTTGTTCTTGTTTTGAGCGGATCATTCTTTCATAAGAACACAGACTGAAGCAATTTGTCTGCCAAGTTGTGTTTAATTGAAGCAAAAACAAAAGGGCCAAAAGAAACACTATTATGATGAGCTGTTGTAGCTTCATTTGGTTGCTTTTTGATCAAAAATAAATTTGACCATGCCACACCAGAAAAACTAAAAGTTGAAGGATTTTCTTCAAATGAATTTGGGGAAACACTTGATGCATTTCAATCCACTGGCTTTACAGAGAATGTTGCATAATGCTTTTTCACCGCATTTTTATCTTTGAGAACATAGTCTGTTTGTCTCACATCATTCGGCATTTAATCTGCCATTCACTGTATCCGTCTGTACAACAACTCATTTCAAGAAGCAGCAGGGTTAACGCACCACACACCATTGATGTACAAATTCGAAATTACATCTGTGCCTGACCTGTTTGGGATCAATGTCAATATCTTGACGTTGATCCCAATCACTGGGTGATCATTTAAAATGTCTGAATCACATGTAGTAAGGTTGTATGGGGGGGCCACTTGTTATTATGGAAGCAAAGTAAATTACTGCGATGGAGAAAGTCCATGATGAGATGAATTATAAACATCTAAAAGATTGGAATCTAAATCTAGAAAGTCCAAATGGTAATAATTAAAAAAATAATAATAATAATTTGAGCATTTCACCTTTTAACCCTGGGAACCTGTGTAATTATTTTGCTGATTTCACAGCCCCGACAAAACCATGACATAAAAAAATAAAACGATATACCGTAATCAGAAGCTGCAAGAGACCACTTGTGTTTTGTCAAGTAAAACTTGCAGCTGCTGAAAGAGTCTCGCTTTTAAAGATGAGCTGTTTGAAAGCTCAAATTGTTGGTACGGCCTCTCGAACAGCACAACGTCATGGTAGAAATACTAAAAGATCTGTGTTTAATGTTTAAGAGTCTCCCTCTTTTCTGTTATTAGTGTGTTGTCTCCAGTGTCCACAGCTTTATAGTAACTTTTTTTTTGTCAATCAAATAGCTTCCTGTCCAGAGGCCTGTATGTCAACAGGGTAAAGTACTGAAAGTGAGCAAACTAATGTCACAGTAATCTGTGACATTATGAGCCACATCAGTCTTCTTGATACTGGACTGAAACTGTTCTTTTTCCATGGCCACCCGCCAGTCTCCACACACAAAAACACAAATCTACTTGAGTCCTGGGAGTTGCAGGCAGACCCGCCACAGATCGGATTTGAGTTGTTGTGTCACAGTCATGCATATCTAATCAAAATGACGCATCGAGGCGGCATCTCATTCACTCTGAGTGGTGAAGCTTGAGGGTTTTCTTGTGGCAGTCTGGTGGCTTCAGACGGTAACGTAACGCTGCAATCCCCTAATCGTAACCCATGTTAATACTCAAATTATTCAAGCTGATGGTGTAATTATATTTACACCTCTTAGGTGGTTAGATGATTAAATCCATAGTGTTGCATCGCAAACCGTTTTAGTAAACTACCTGCTTTTGCAGTGTCACCACCATCTACTGCCCAGGATGCATTGATGATTAAGTGTCTTGTACAAGCTCACTTCAAATATTTGATCTGTGTGTATAAAGTCAAACAATTACAGGTCATGTTGATCTCTTGATTTTTTTGTTATTGTGTTAAGCTTTGCTGCAAAAGGTCCTCCAGACTCTTTAAACTGTAATGGCACAAAGGGGTTGTATCATATCGTGCAATTGTCTCTGTGAATTGAATGCCTATGACAAAAAAAAAAATGTCAAATATATTTATCTTTTAATATGTCCCAGGAATCCTCATTCATCAGCTACATCATAACATTTTCATTAGGATTTAATTTTAAAGAGGATGTTTCATATTGACATTTCCACAGGTCACAATGGAACGGTCAGTGAGTGACGACAGCTTGGAGAGTGCATGTGTTCTCAGTTACCAAAAAATGTATTACAAACAAGTTACCTTGCATGTTGTTGCCTTTTTGGTTTTGTTTGCTGTTCAAAAGCATATCGTTGGTCTCAGGTGCTCCAGTTCCACCAGAGGCTCGTCTGCAGTCGGTGCATAACTTTGGGCAGTATTAAGGATAAATGTTATGACTGTCAAGTGTTCACAGATTTACAACATGAACACAAACAATTGTTTGAGAATATTTCATGAGCTGTTGTAGTTTTCGTTGACTACTTCTGTTTTCAAATGGAGTATTACCGGATGAAACTGCTTTGATTAAAACCAGTATGTGCATCTGGATCACACAAGTTGAAGAATTCAACTTTACACAAAATGCCGCAAATGTACTTGGACCGAGAGTGAGCCGTTTGCTGCTTATGTTCTGTTTGTCTTTTTTTTTTTTTTTTTTTTTTTTTTTTTTATTTGT
>OMNM01039829.1:0-10838 GCA_900302745.1 Parablennius parvicornis
CAGCCTGTTCTCTACAAAGAATGTCTGCATGCCTGCAGCCCATTGGTGAAGACTCAACAAGCAGTCGGGCTATATACAGACAGCCATTTTAAATATATCATTAGTGTATATAAACTAACCTTAAATCACTGGCATTGAAAGGAATTAACCATTTGAAATGTTGTAAAGTTTTATTTTAAAACAAACGTAAAAACATTAGCATAATTTCCATTTAAAATGCAATGTCTCCACAATAAAACTCGGAAAATACATTCTGATCTTACTTCCCGTGTAGAAAATATAGATATACTTTCATGAATAGTGCATGATTTATTTGTAATGCATGAGTAATAAATGAAAGTTTCTTTAAAGATCTATAAGCACCAGTATCCACTTCAGGATTTAATCGTAGTACCTGCCATTGCCTTTTAAAAACATACAACACATTTTTTTTCTTTCTTCGCAGAACAAACTGAAATACTGTAAGCTTATATGACTGTTAGTCTTCCCCCTTTTTTTCTTTCATGTTTTTCCACGACCCCTGAAAATGTTGCCTTTTGACCCCAATATAGAAAACCAGGCACAAGCCAAGGAGTAATCAGAGCTCAGGCGATGCAAGCAAGAAGAGAAAGGGATTTCCTCTCAAAGATGATACAGTCATCTGTCATAATAGCTGTCACGGTGACATGGTTCAGTGGTTTCCATTCCCCAGCCAGTCTGTCTGTTTGTGTGTGTTGGGCATGTCTGCCTGTGAGTCTCCTTTCGAGTACACGAGTGATCTCACGGCAAGTAGAAAATACTGTTGTCCTGCTTCCTGTGTGGAATTATTATCTTGATGGAAAAATGTTCAACTATGTTCTAAATTGTACTTATCTAAGTTAAACTATATCAGTAAACTGTTTTCAAAGTATTAAAAAGACCAATAAATAAGGTATATGGATTGAAAAGAAGAAAGAAATGCTGGTTGTCCACCTCATACCATTCTTAAATTACACTATTAAATAATAATAAAACATTTTTCTAGGTTGTTTATGTGCATTTCTATACAGCGAGACAAACAAAAGCAGTGAATTTCACTCAGTGAAATCCAAACTGAGAGAAGCTATTTAAAACCACTGATAGAATCAGTAGTTAAATAAGTACTTCAATGATTCCTGTAATGTATACATGTTTGAGAGTGGTAGGTTAGAGTTCAAATCCAAAAGAAAATTATATCAAGAATTGTGTAAAGCATTTGCCAAGTCAAACCCATGGATCACGATCTGCTGTGGCAACGACAGATGGAGATTTCTGGATTGGAAACAATCACCTCATACAACAAGGTCATTGTTCTGCATTGAAATGTTCCAAGAAAAATTATGAACACACGATAATTTCAAGTGTACAAATTTTACATGGTGATTTAAGTGCAATTAAAGTGAAAAGGCCATATGTATAAAACTGAAACTAAATGCTAACTGCCATGTAATGCTTGCATATAACTGTTTTAATCCATCTTGTGACGTTTGGAAGTCACATCAGAGGGCCTGTGAGCAAGGGTTTTAGCCACTTATCTTATCCCTTTGTCTAGTTAAGAAGTGGACTCACTCCTGTGCTTGGGATCACCGTCCCACTGTGCCGGATTCTCAGTTTACTGACTGATGACATGCTGTTTCCTTTCAGGGTTTTCTCTCTGTGAGCTGAATTTACGTTGCCCCCCACAATCAGGTCATGAGGCTTTGAAACTATCAAATATCTTCCATCCATCCATCCATCCATCCATCCATCCATCCATCCATCCATCCATCCATCCATCCATCCATCCATCCATCCATCCACCCATCCAAACGTTCTTTCAACTGTGAGTCATCGCTCTGCTCCTTTTTTACTTTTTGATAAATAGCCTTTTCTTTAGTATTTAGATATTGTACACAGTGGATCTGTGGGGTCTCTGTAATTATGTAATCAGTAATAAAAAAAGCTTTGTAATCATTAGCAAAATTAAGCATTTCAATTTTATCCCTTCTCAACACTTGCCACATTTATTTTGGTTTTTCCTGCTGCTTTCAGCTTCAGCTTTGATTTGTTTCATCAAGAGATTGTTAGGATGAACAATGCAAGTAGTAATCAGACTTGCTTTTTCTTTGTTAGCTTGTTTGACAATACAGATACTACCTTTACTGTCAGATGTAGCTGTAAAGGTCATTCCATTGAAACTATAGTTTGATGTGCTTGCTTAAAGTGCTTCAATTTAAAATTTAGGCTTTTTTAAATATTTTATGTCAATTTCTATTTATAATAATGCTTCGCTGATTGAGTCTGTATACCTTAAAAATAAATGTAGTTGTGTCAACGTGTATATATTTCCTGATCAGACCATAATTCCTCCCACATAGAACAAGTAAAAACAAGACGCTTCCCTTCAGTGGTTTACAAGTACCCCAAACCCTACATTGTGTGGTGAAAAGCAACAGAGATGGACAGAGTAAATCATACACCCAACAACCAGCAGTGTTTATAAGTTGACAGTCACTTCATCATTATTCACGATATGAGCCTTTGTCTCCTTTGTTTTAGTGACCATGTTAAATTAGCTCTAAACAGATGGGTGCTGTCTTGTTGCCAAGCTATGTGTGTGTCCTGTGCATGTTGTGTGTGCCAAGTTAAACGAGACAGGGTTTATTCGCGACTGATCATCATCTGTGTTTATGTGTTTGCACGATTGCAGACGGAGATGTGTCAGAAAATCTGTCTTTCCTTGTTGGCTGTCAGTCCGGCTGTCATGTTCACAGATAGATGTGTTTATTTGTGTGTGTTCTAGTGCGCAGATGCCCCAGGGTTGTTTGCCTGCCAGTAACAGGGACTTTTTGGGGTGCAAAGTGGAGGGGAGGACAGCCAGAGGATTGGCAAGGCCATGAGTACCATCCACAGGGAGTCAAGTTGCATATGTGAATCTACGGGTGAGTGTTGCGAGGCAGCGAAAGGTGTTTACAATATGTTGTTCTCATGGCGCAAATTTCCAATTTAACGTAGATGTAGACTTGCACAGTTTGTGTGTTCCAAACCTGATCTTGGATGATGTCATGTGCAGCTGCTGCGTGGCTGACAGACAGTTTCCGCACCACAACATGGGGCCCTATGGTCCGCCTGTCAGGCCGATTGACAGGTGAATGACACCAATGAGAGCCGGCCGTCCCTCCCCCTAGGAGTCAGGCACTGAGTGACAGCCAGTAAACAGCCAGAAAGAGTGTCTCTGAACCTGAAAGTAATCTTTTTTAACTCACTCCCCCTTTTCTTTCTCCCTTTCTTCTGCCTCGCGGTCTGCCTTCCTCTGCCTCTCTTTGGCTTACCCTCTTTTCATACACATCTCTCTTTTTCTTCCTCTCTCTCTGGGTATTTTTCGCTTCCCAACTGAAGGCCTCTGTCTTTCTTCACTGTCTCTCCTCCCCTCTTTTTCACCCCTTTTCACTCAGTCTGTCACTGCTCTGTGCTGCTTTCTATCATTGTGTCACCAAGTCTTAAGGATCAGTTTGACTGCCTCTCAGTTGTGCCTCTTAGTCAAAACTGAGCTGAAAAGTGTTTTAAACTGAGTCTAAATCGGAACAGGGTTGTGTTGGAAGGAGTTTAGTGCCTACATGTGTGCACTATGCATGCATGTGAGGGAGAGAGGGGTAGTAAAAAAAAAAAAAAAAAAAGCCCCCCCCCAAGTTAAATGGTTTATTCTACAGGTCTTCTCTTATTTTCTTTTCTTCTCTTCTCATAAACATGTTCAACATAAATGTAGTTATTTCTTGGTATAAGAATAAATCTTTATGGCAGCGTCACATTTAGAAATCATCATATGGGTGGGTTGCTTTTACTGGTTTGGTTTTCAGAAACCCTCCTGTGGGTATCTCCACCCTCACCAACCGGACCTCCACCCGTAGCTCCCTGCCCCCGTCTTCCTTTAAACCCGCAGTAAGCCCACCCAGGTGCTGCTCGAGACCCACACTCCTTATCTGCCCCTGTCACCACAGGCGCAATGCCCCAGCTTCTTTTGTACCCACTGACCCCTCACCCCTTGACCCACTGTCCCACACTCTTTCTTGCTTTTTCTGCTACTTCAGCCAAAACACCATCACCCACAATTGACCTCTAAAATGTACAGGGGGGAAAAAGGCTAAAAAAAACACTTTGTTTTATGTGTGGGCGGTGTCTATATTTATGTGTTAGCTTAATATTTTGGTCATTTATGTATGCATTAGAGGGGATGGGCTTTTCTGATGTATTTATATGCTCACATACTCTGCTTATTACATGTTTCCCCTCTTTATCTCGCTTCTCTGATTGCCAACTCTTGTCCAGTTCTCCCTCCCTGTCTCTTTATTGCAATATGCTTCTGTCTCATTTGTCCATCACATCCATTCAATCCATCTTCATCTGGGTGGCATCTCACTTGCTCACTTAGTCAATCTCCATGCCTTGCGACTGTTGATGCTGTCTCCCTGTAAATCTCTTGCTGTCTGTTTCTGCCTTTTTTCTTTGTTGTTTTTCTCTGTGTGCCTTCCTTTTGCCTTGTGAGAAACTGTTAAGGGTCTTTGTTGTGAGCTCAAGACACCTCCATGGTGACCAGCTTTGACTGACAGCTCTTAAAGAGGTCTCTTCATTGCAGGGGCCAGGGAAGGCATGAAGGAATGTGTATGTGTGTAATAAAAATAGAGAAGGCCTGTGTGTTTGTGGGTGCATTTTAAATCTCAGCAAGCACAAATCTACATGTGTGAGAGGTTTGTGCTCACCAATGTCCATCCTCTTGTGGATTCGTTTTTCTTGTCAAGGGCTTACTGCGATGTTTATCTCAGTGACATAGACAAATAAACCGGGGCTGAGGCAATCTGAACCATGCAATCAGCTCTGAGCCTTCAAAAGTGCGGCAAGGCTGTTTGTTTATCCATTATGTTTCCTTTGAAACCCCCCACCACCACCATCACCCTAAACATACACAGATATACAGTATATGAACTCATATAACCTGAACTACAGAAGAGTTACCACAAGGCCGCTACATTTTGTGTGAATATGTATAAAACACACATTTAAGAAAGGCAATCGCCCCTCCATGTGATGACCAGTGGTGGGGTTCAACCGAAGTTGTGTCACCATGGTGCTATTCTGGCCGAGGTTACTTCACTCCGGCTCAGCGCCAATCCAAAAAGCCCTGCAGGCATTGTCTTGAAAAATCTGATGCAGTCAAACAGAAGGAAGCTTTTATTTCAACATTTTGCAGCAATTATTTCAGTCTTCAAAATGCTCAGAGCTGAAAAAGGCTATGCCCCGCACTTTGTGCACTTTGTCTTGGCTGGACTTTTTCTGGAACAGGCCTCATTATTCTCCGTCAGCCATTAGGAGCAGAATATCTTGAACGGTGATTTTAATCAAAACGATAACATCAATTGCTCTGTGGAATGGAAAAAACAATTGCTGAAAAGCAAAGCTGGGCTTTTAACTGCCCAAAGTGAACGGCTACGAGGGACAGAACACAACGTGGTCAGAGGTTGACCTTTTGACTGACTGGAGAAACTGCAGTTTGATGGACAAAAGTGACGGACCCGAGGAGCCGGAGTATGTTGACTTGACTGTGAGCTGAAGACCTGTTTCACTTTCCACATTTCTCAATGTCTGGACAATGTCTGAAAGATGGAAATATGTGTCCATTTACCTCATATCAACCCAAGTCAAACATCAGCACACTGGCAGTCCGAAACTCAAGTACATACAAAAACACCTCCCGGAGACATTCCATAGCACCCAGTGAGAGGGTCTGAACTGTTGCAAAAACATTCGCTATACAGGGAAACCCCAGAAAATCCAGGAGTAAGGCATCTGATATTTTTAAGAACTTTACTTTGTGAGAGATCTGAAATTTGGGAATAAAAGCAGGTCTTTGCTCCTTTTAGTTGGAGCTTGCAAACCACATTACCAAAATACCAAACTGCCGAAAGAGAAGATTGTTCTGTGGTAAATGGCCGACAATCAAAGTGCTTATATGTCTTAGAAAAGCAGCAAGGAAAACCGGCTCGAACTGGTAGTGGTTAGAGCACACAGCAGACTGGTGGTCATTCATTTCAGTGTTCCAGTGTTTCGACTTTCAGTCGGGAACCACCATAATTCAGAAGTAATGGGGGAGAGAATGCAAATGGACAGGCAAAAGACTCGAGTGGTCCTGCGTTGTGTATATTTTGGGGATTTCCCCTCTGTTATCATCAAGTCTTTCTGAAGTTATTCCTGAAAAAAATATCTTGCATTGATGAATTTTTTAAAAAATGGAGGTAAAATAAAGATGAGTGTGACAGATTTTTTAAAGTGACAGCTGACTGCCCCATCTCACTGCACTATCAATCTCGGGGGCATTCTGATTATACATAATTAGCCATAATTGGATTTAATTGGCTGTGATTTGCTATAATTGGGACGATGGGCTAATCTGATTGAAGATCAGAGGACTGTGGCCCTGTGTGGTTTGTGACAGAATATTCTCTTGCCCCTTTGCTGACCCGAGATGTACACATCACAGGTATTTGTTTGTAGCACAGCTGTGATTCGGGATCAGATTCAGATCACAATCTTATGGTTTTAGCTACAGCCTCACTGGCAATGCAGATACTTTACTGGAAGCGTATTTGGAAATCTGTTGTGGAAAGGAAATAAATTCCTCCTGGGTTTGCACATGCAACATGCATATAAATGCATTCAAGCATCCAAACCGTCACGCATGCAGGCGTGAGACGGCCTCAACAAGAACCGAAAGGGTGTGAAATGGCAGGACTGATCATAAGTAAACAGTAATGTAATACAGCACTAATTTGAATCACATTTTCTTGCCCAGAGCTGCTGAATCCCTAATTGTGCATGAAGCTGTCCAGCAGTCATGCTGAATTATAATATCCTGGACAGAAAGAGAAAAGTGACTCTGCAGCCTTTCGATTTGTTCGGAAGAGGGACTTGAGGAGGAGGGGAGCGGAGGGAGGAGATATGTTTGTGTTGGAGTGAAAAAATCCCTCTTGCTCTCTTTTTTCTCTCTTGCTCTCGCTGTCTTTTGTTCCTGATCTCGGTCTACCCGGTGGCTTGACAGGCAGATGGAAGCGATTATACCGTAATAATAAACCATGGGAGGAAACCATGGGAGAGACTGAGAGATGACAGAGAAATGGAAGGCGGAGGAGAAGGGGAGATCTTCGGAGCACTCACGGGCCAGTACACGTGTCGATCGGGCCCACGGATCACCGCCTGTGCTTATTTTCATCACCTTGACGGCTCAGACCTCCATCGAACCACCAGGAAAGAAATCAGAAATATGTTCCCTTCGCCAAAGATATGCAATTCCTTTTCCCCACACAGATGCGAAATCTTTGATAGTGGCTTGATGAGGCTTGATGTAGTGCGCAGATGTTTCACAGTGTGATTTCTGCTCTGGTAAGATGAACTATGTTGTCTCTGAAAAAATAAAATACTTTCTCTCACTCCCCATAACCTGACTCCTCATGGCGGTGGCTCTGTGTTTTTCTCAGTTTTGTGCAGTGGTCAGGCTCTGACAGTAGCCCTGTCTCTCGCTCTGTCTCATCTCAGTCACAGTGTGTTTAACATCTGCCCCGCAGGCCTGTACTTCTCTCAGCCTTTCAGCACACATTGCATCTGCTCGATCCCCTGCCACAGCACCAAAACAGCTCAGATCTGCTCCAGCTAGAGTGTCACTCCTGTTCAGTACACTGTCTCCATCAAACATAGACCAATGCTCATTAATTATCACATGTCAGCCATCAAAGGGGGGCTGAGCGTACTGGATAAATGTCAAACCGTCGTTCTAAGACAGATCTGGAAATAACATGATGCACCTGTATGAAAAAGGGTGAAAAAATCCAACAATCAAACAGTAAAAAAAAAAAACTTCCTCTGTATTTGAAAATAGAGAGAAATAGTTGAAGGTGGAAAGGACAGAGGTCGAGTGGGTTAATGCGTAGAGTGTGCTTACGAATGAATGTCGGCATATGTGTGTATGCATGAGTGGCAGCTGGTATATGGATGATTGAGAGAGCCGTCATCTAGAGGCTAGCACAGTCCCCTGCTGCGCTGCACCCTCCCCCTCACCTATAACCTCTCACCCCTCACCCTAACAGCAACATAATACGTCTGTTGAGGCATGCTCTCTGTCCTACAGATTACCTTTGGTTGCGTCGCGAGCCATGAGTGGGTAGTTTGGATACCCACTATTGTCAATTGTCACTGCCAGCTGACAACCGTCCATACATTTATGTAAAGAATTCAGTCTGTTTTTGAAATGGGTACCTCATGATTTGCTCACGAAGAATGAAACAATAGTCTCAGAGGCAGCAGTTTTATACACAATAATTTGATCAAATAGTGCCTCCAGGAACTTCTGGTGTTTGTGTGTGATTGTGTGATTGGTATAGTCGAAACATATATTAAACATTTTACAGATTTTCTTACTGATAAACAAGGCAGTTAGTGGCATTTTTATGTGTTTTTCCCCTCAGAAAATTGTCAACATTAACTTTTTTTTTTAATTACAAAGATTTAGGTTTGTTGACTTTATGTTGTTGTTTTGGGATAGCAAGACTATAATTCTTTTTTTTTTTTTTTTTGGACGGATTGACTAAACAGATTGGTTGTTTGGAGTGAGTACACTCAGATAGTAGACTATAAGCAATAACATTGCCTAATTAAGAGAATTTGGATGGTTTCAGCTCTTTTTGCAAACGACACATCTCAACAACAAATGGCTGAAGATCACTAAATGCTGATCAAATGATGTTTGAAGTCAAAAAATTTAACAGCGTTGAAAGTTTTCACACTCAAATGCCTTCTGTCATAGACAGAGGCTGAGTTATGGATCACGGCACACGGATCATTAATCTCTTCTCTTTTTTTTTTTAAAGTTCAACTATGTTCTGTGTTTTATCAAGCTGCAAAATACCTTTCCCCCTGGAAACAGTAAACCTGAAGTCAAAGCATATAAATATCCCATGCAAAAATGACAATAGGTAGAACGTAACTAAAGCAATGATATCCAAATCTAGTCAATGCATATTTTTTTACACGAAAGACCAGGAATGTTGAAAATGAAAAAAATAAGCATCAATAAATAAAAAATAAACCCATTGATGAACTATTTGATAAAACAATGCAAATGCAATTTAAATACAAGTTATTGGTGAGGTTCTGAAAAAAAAATCTAATTTTCTTCATGCTTTTTAGACTTCTTGTTTAGTAACATCTCTTACTTCTCCACTCTTATGTTGCCCCTCTCCAAACTTCATTTATTTTTTTTTTTTTAAAGATTAATATTAAATCACAATAGGAATGAGTCAATGTTCTTCATGACATGGCCCAAAATTGTCTTTGTTCTGTTGTGAAAACATTATGAATTATTAAGAGTTTCAAGTTTTGCTATTTACATTTTGCATGTTCTCAATCTTCGTTCCAGTTTTCTGATGAAATGACAAAAGTTCACAATCAGATATTGTTTTTTATTCCCAAGTATCCTATATTTAGCTGTGTGTTGGAAAACTAATTTGGATTCTTGGTTTGGGCAGGAAATTAATAATGTCATTCTGTACTTGGAACACACAGTTTTAGTACGGGGGAAAAAAATACGTTCTGATCCACTTCTCTTATACTTGTGACTGGTTCACAAGAAAAAGCTCTTGGGGTGGAAGGTAGTTTTTAACCCAATGTGGACAGACATCTATTGGTCAAAACAAAAACAACAAAAATAATTTTAACCCTGAGAATCATCGAAGCTGACATTTGTGCTCTTATCCCACTCGGATCTGCTTTGACTCTGAAGTTCAGCGAGTCATAGCAGTCATCATAGCAAAGCAACCCTGATTTCACCCAATAGTCCTGTCATGTTTCAACAGGCTGTTTATTAAAAACCCTCCGCCAGCCAGCAACCGCACCGCACACTCTTCGCTACAGAGTCCAGAAACACTCTCCCACATCACAACCGTCGCTTCCAATCTCTGTCTCTTCCCTTGTTTTCACGCTACAGCTCTTATTTTCCCTCCTGCAGTCCCAGTGGTGGTTTTATAAGCATGACATCATCACTCAGCACCTGAGTGAGGGCTCAGTGACCCATGATGCTCCACCACATCATTTTAACCCAAGTTTTACTTTTTTTCTTCTTTTCTTTTTTTAAAGAGGGACATTCTTAAAAGATTTCATGCATGGGGTGTTGAGTCAAAGACTGTAACTGGTGAGTATTTCTGTCACGTCCATCAACAAGACGCCCATCACCTAACTCAAAACAAACACCCAGATGACTGAGCCTGGCATTCAGGATAGGGTGCTACAGTAACTGGATGTTAGCTTGACTGAGAACTTGAATGGTGGTTTTCCTTTTCCTCCGATGAATAGATGTCCGATTGGAACTAAAACCATAGAGGTCCAGCTGCACTGCCTCAGACAGGCACTTCCTGGAACAGGGTTTCCTTCCGGCCACAGCAGGGGCCTCAACTTTGATTAAAGAGCAGGGGGGACAGGGGACACCTGAAAGAAAGACCAGCTAATCAGATAGGAGATGTACACGCGAACACACACAGGCAAGTTGACACAAAGGAAAAGTGAACATGTTCATACTCGCTGACAACACTGAGAAAGAAACATGTCATCAGCAAAAACATACATCAAGCATGCAGCCTTTAATCAAGATAGGTACTTTTCTTGCCAAATGTTTGGGGAAATAATAGTGTGTGTGTGTGTGAGTGTGTGTGTGTGTGTGTGTGTGTGTGGCTATTCAGCTGAACTTGATTTCCCAATGCTTGCTACTCCGGATACCACAAAAAACACAGTACTGGCTCCATTGTCTGCCTCCCAAGGAATTCCCA
>OMNM01039829.1:18043-28358 GCA_900302745.1 Parablennius parvicornis
AGAGAGAGAGAGAGAGAGAGAGAGAGAGAGAGAGAGAGAGAGAGAGAGAGAGAGAGAGAGTGCACAGTGCCAAGTGATTGTTGGGAGCATATGTGCTGACGGCAGCCAGAGTGTGTGTTGAAATGAAGATTAATGAATAAGAGACCCGTATAAGTGTGCATAGACGAGACTGAAGGGTCAGTGGACGTGTGTCAAACAGTGCACAAACTTGAGCTTGTGTATACCAACAGATTGTGTATTAGATGGTTTTCATAAAGTGTGAGTGTGTGTTTCCAGGTTATACTGTATCTTTTAAGTTTTCACCACCACTTGTCTCACAGCTGCGAACTGCAGAGTGACATGAGAGAAACTTAGACAAGCTTCACTATAATAACAGGATTCAACAAATTTAAAGAGTCTACTCCTCCTTGTGGAACGTTGTAGGTGTGTGTTTGTCCGTTTTGTGTGTGAAAGAAAAAGACACTAAATAGTGGATCATTATTTGCAAGTGTGCATTTGTAACAATTTTCAGCATCTAACCAATTGGGTGACTAGTGAAACAGTGCAGCTGTTGCGCTTTTATCAACAAGAAAGAAAAAACATGCTGTCCCAATTTTAAGAAAAATATAGTTACAACTGTGATGAATGAAAGATCCCCTGCTATGAATGAATAAGACGATGTATAAAAAAAAAAAAAAAGAAAAGTTACAGCCAAGCTGGTTCATGCTGTATCTTTGGCAGATGTTGTTCTAAACAAACTGTAAATCAAAATCATGTTGAATAACCCCTGAAGGACGCCAATGCTGCAGCTCCAGAAGGCCAAAGAGCATAAACTGTAAGTGTGCAGTAAAACTTTATCTTTCTAACACACAAATAAGAGTATAGTGTTTTTGGATGTGATTCTGCCCGACTTATATTATCTTTGACCTTTAAAACTGCACACAAGTGCCGCACAATTTGAAGAAATGACATGCAACACGTTGCCGAAACTAAATGCGTTTTCTCGTAACGCCCTAATAAAGAGACGGTGGTGTACTTTGTGCGGAACAGAGGGTTTGCTCCTGTGAAGGCTGCAAAATGGACATGGAATTAATCCCACCTGGTTGGGTTGCCTCTGAGAGGAGATCAGAAGTTGAAAGCTCAGTATTTATAGAAATGTTTGACCAACTTGTTTCTTTGCCCCTGCAAACCCTCTTAAAGTCTTAATTTTTAAATATCATGATTTAAGTCTTAAAAATATTATAAATGCCTGTTCAGTGTTTGTGAAGTCGTTGCTGTGCAAGCAGGATAATTCATCAGTTCTCGATGGTCACATCAGGCAGAAAAACAATGAAAAATAGTTGACTTTTGCAGTTGCAGTAGATAAAGGTCAGGGAAGGTGTATTTATCTCAAGTGAGTCCACACAAAGGCCTCATCATTTCCTGACATTTACTGCAGATGATAGGGTTACAATAGCATTGATCCGAGGACTCAAACCTTCTTTTACCAACAATACAATTTGGAGGTTCAGGTGGTGATGGCATAATGGTGTCTAAAGTGATGTTTAACCACATTGTAAGCCTCTGAATAAAAATCAGTTATCACCTGAATGAGTGTAATTACCGGACCTGTGCATTATGTCCTCAATTTAAGTCCACAATTATGTCCTCTATTGACCTTTTTTTTTAGTGGTGGATACCCTCAGGCATGACAGTGCAGCAGGTCACAAAGCAACATGTTTTCATTATCTGTTGGAATCCATGGTACAAAGACTTCAAGCTGAGTTGTGAACAAAGAAAGGCCCTACCTAGTATTAGTACAGTGTTCCTAATAATTGCTCGGTGGGTGTATATTCTCAATAGCCCAAATGACTCATACTTCATACCTCTGTGTGAAAAACAGTGCTGAAATGTCTAATACAGTTAGCGTAGGCTATCCATTACTATAAAGCAGGCGCTGACAACCCGTTTCAGTAGGTCTTAAATCAACCAATACAATCAGTCTTTATGATTCCTTTTCTCACTTTATTTATTTAGTATCTTGTTAGCTGAAACCTCCGACGGTACCTATGGATTAACTGGTGAAAGTGCAGCCTTAGGAGTAAGCTTTGTTTTAACTGTGACATAACTATGACACGTTAACGAGTGAAGTTTACGTAGTAACAAGGCAGTTTAATCATCTGATCAAGATCAAGAAGTGATTGTAAAGAAAATTATCTCGTTGGCAGCTCCGTTTTACTCTGAATTTAAAAAACATTTGTTTTCTCATTTGGTCTGCTGATGAAGCGGCAGTAATCACCATGAAGGGATGATACATTTTATCTCCTCAGCAGTAGAAGTAATATTGCAGGAGAGGGAATACATAGACCAGAAGGTGGAGTTTATTACTCCCGGTGAATTTCACTCCGAATGCACTACACAAAAATACGATGCCAGTTTGCAAAGTAGTGTGGAAAAAATATATATATAAATTGTTGAAGGAATCATACTTGAGGCATTTATTTCTCTTCTTTTTATTTTGTAAATGGAAAGATTTGAATATTTATTGCAAGAATGAGTTTGCAGGGTAATCTCTTGCTGTCCGTGTTTTAATCATACTGTACTTATGAGTAGATTTTGCTTTGTTGGTGTGAAATTGAGGTGATCGTTGAGAGTTGACAGCAAGAACAAAAATAAAAAAAGAGCAGCTCCTGCTCGATGTCTGTATTGTGTGTGAGATCAACAATAAACATTCACCACGATGATTAATATTACAGCTTTTGCATGGCAGTTTGTATCAAATGACAAAAAAATGAGCCAGCAGCAAAAACAAATGGGCACCAACAAGGACATAAATAGCAAGATGTCAACACTTACAACAAGAGCCTGACACAAGTCTTATGAAGCTGCGTTACTTAATTATGAAGTACAGATGAACAAGTAAAACTCCCCACACCCTCTCCTCAATCCTGTGTGTGTGTTTTTAAAGTGTATGTGTGTGTCTGTGTCTGAGCTCTGCGTTTGCTCCTGTGTCTCGCCTGTCAGCCGGAGCTTTGATAGATGTAACAGAGCGAGGCAGAGCAAAAGAGGGAATCTGTGCTTTTTAACTGCGAGGAAGCAAAGGCATGAAAGCTCCCTCCCATACCCCCAACGCCACCCCACCTTTCTGCCCCTCCAGTCGAGCGTAAGGGATCGGAAGCCCACGTCAACAGTCCACTTCAGCGGAGAGCCAGGTCGAGTTTAGATGCTGTTTCTCAATTACTCTAGAAGCTGTCAACACGTCAGGCCTCAGGTTGGGCCATAAAATGTTTAAAGATAAATCTATTTTCAGTGCTATTAGTCAGATTTGGTGGTCACTGTTCCCATCACTTAAATTCAGAACATGATGTCTTCTTTTCCCTGTTGCTTGAAGGATAATCTGTTGCATTCATTTTTCTCTCATCTCCTTTTTTTGTCACTTTGCATCTCTATGGATCGGTCTGCCTCTCCATCTATCTGTCAATCCAGCCATTTACCCTGCAGCATCTGTCATTTCTCTTGTCACTTAAATCATCCCTCCATTAGACCATCCATCTTTCAAGATATGCAGTCGGTGCTTCCCTTTTTCATTCATCTGTCCATCCTGCCTTTTGTGCTCGTTGACGCTGTTGTGGCTGCTGCTGTGATCTTGACTTCTCTCGCCTGAAATATGGTGACAGACCTGAAGCACGGAACGACTCCGTTGGCAGTGCGCTCACGCACTTTCACACAGATAAGACCAAACACACCTGTGTGTGCCTCCCAGCACACAGCCTCGCACAGAAGCATGTTGTTTCCCATGACCTCCTGTACCTTCTGTTTTCATCCTGCGAAGCCAGGTGTGCCTCTCGTCTTCAACGAGACGCACACGCAAACAGCTCAGCGGAGAGTTTCAGTGCGACGTCAACAAGTTGTGTAACTTCTGTGAAGTGAATCGGGTGCTGGGTGAGCCAGATGAATAGAGAAAATGAATTTCGCTACGTGTGTGTGAGACTTTGTGGGGGTGTGTGTCAGTGAGAGAGCGTGTGTGTGTGTGTGTGTGTGTGCGCGCTTGTAAGTGTCTGCATGAGTTTGACAGGGGGTTAGAAGTCAGGGGCCTATCTCGATCTCTCTTTTTAGCAGGAGAGTGACATATGGGCCTGGTTGTCTGACGGTACACTGAAACTAAACAATCAGCCTCACACACATCTCTAAATCTGCACTGTTTTAACACTCTTTTTTTTTGGGGGGGGGGTTATCCCAAATTCTCCTTTTGCCTTTGACGCTATTTGACTGCAAGTTCATACTTGGTTTGCAGTTTGTGAGCACACAGAGTGCTTTCTCTCATGTTGAGGCAGGTTTCGACGTTCTGAGCACTTGAGCTGTTTTTAGGTTTGTCTCTGTGAAGCAACTGTTTGGTGCAAGTTTACCACTTGTCCAGGTGAGGACTGGATGTTGAGAGACAGGATTGTTAAGCAAGAAATCATACAGAGACGGAAGAAGAAAGGTGTATGGGGAGTGACTGACGATAATATATTATTGTAATGTTTTGTCTTTCTGTCATTTGTGTATACACCCCATCCTGGTCCGTTCAGCCATCAGTCACTCACTTTCCTTGCATCGGTGCTCTTTATCTTTCGTTTCCTTGTCTGTTTGTTAGACAGCTGGGAGGTCTGCCACCATGCCATACCTGTCAAAGCCTGTCACAAACCTCTTTCTGCCCTGTGGGTAAACACACACACACACACACACACACACACACACACACACACACACAAGCATACGTGCACACGCACACTATTTTCTCTTACTTTTCCTGAATGAATGGACATGTGCAGTAAATTTGCTGTTCGCTAATAAATCAGAATCTTTTCAAAGTCAGCAGAATTTGAAATGAAACAGCATATTGTTGAAAGGATGATTATCTGCCTGTCCACCTTGCTTTTACAACAAATTTGATATATTCTGCAGATTTAATCCTGTTGGCTTGCAGATTGAATATGGACCAATAACTGTCATCACATTTACAGCTGCTCACTGGATCCAGCTCTGGAGTCATGCTTTTCAGTACATTTCCAGGCTGTGTTTTTTTTTGTTGTTGTTTTTTGCAGCGTTCACTGCAGGTGGACGTCTTTTCGTTGCCATGGAAAAGTTCTCTGTGGAGGCCTCACCACTGATTCATCATTGAAATGAAATCCCAGATTTATTGGCAACGAGGATGTTTGATGACTGATGTAAATCACTATGGCATGATGTGAAACCCAGATTTGCCTCTATAAATAGGCCATCAGATCACTGTCAAATAAACAAGGCACTGACACAGCTTAAATGTATACACTACCAAGAACGTCTTGGTGAACTTTAGCTCCCTATAAAATTCAGCAGCTGCACCGTATCAAAAGTCACAGTAAGACCCCAGATCTTTTGCCTGTCCACGTTGTGCTTCCGCTGTGCTATCTATCTGAGGCGCCACTTTGAGCTTTAGTTGAATAGTTGCACACGAGGGAAATACAAGAAAATGAAATGAAAGATACATTTCTTCCTTCCCCCCTGATGCTGCTGTCCTGCTGTCGTCTTCATAACTCCGGGCCAATACAAGCGGAGAGAACACAATTCTCCCAATGTACTTCAGAGCAATAAATCCTTCGCACATGGAATAATCTAATAAATACATAAAGGTCACTCAGATCAGCTGCAGCTGACATCGGGATCTCATGTGTTTCTCTCAAATTGAAGGAATTTCTTATTTAAAAAAAAAAAAAAAAAACATTTGAAAATGCATGTATTCCTTACTTCTTCTCTTTTGTCTATGTATAACCTCTAGTCACTTAAAGGCCACTGAAGCCCCAGGGGCGAGGCGGGTGAGCAGCGTTGGCCTTTGGGAACTGGCTGACTGAGAGACCGCTTCATTAATCTGAGGTTTTTGACAACTGTCTGTCAGCAGCTGAGGGGGATTTCCACACGTTCTGTCTATGGTTATGTTTGAGAATAAAACCACTCGTTAACGCGAGGCGTAAATCTCGACACACAATCTTTCATCAGCGGCCGCTTGATGTCTCAGGGAGTCCTACGGTGAACTCAGGTGTTTCCCCCCTCCGCGTGTAAGCCGCACGCAAAGAAATTAAACACAGTTGAGTACACAGTTGTATGTATTCGCACCCGCCTTTAGGTAAACAATCCTTACCAAAATCACTTTAAACTCAGACCTGAAAAAATGTCGACCTGTCTGCACAATCTAAAGAGCGTAAACAGTCAGCGTCCGTGAAGAATGGATATACAAAAGCTTTTAGCTGACAGTGTTGACACTGAAATAATAGAATCTGCAAATACAAACTGCTGACAGCTTGTCATTGTGTCTGATACTGTTGAACAAAAGCTGCTGATGACAAGCAAGTGTTGGTCCTGCTCTACAAGTTTCACTGGGGCAAGGCAGTTGTGTTTCATGACATGTTTCGTTTGATGGTGAGGCACATAAAATCAAAGGGCGAATGTGACCATAATCCGAAGGCCGTAAAAAGCTGTAAACACACTGTTAACCTATAACTTTTCTATTTACTCCACATATCCAGCAAACAAGGAACACAGAACGCATGCCATTGATTCTGTTCTGCTCTATTTATGCCTCCAACACCTCACCTTTTGAAGTGTAATTTTTTTTCATTAATTGCTGTTATACTTGAACATAAACTCTATTGTGCCATTTTGTCTGCAGCTGAAATAGCCCAAGACAGAGATAAAATAAAAATGGCGTAGTGGGGTAGTTTGTTGGCATATTTCTCCTCTGGGTGAGTAAACGTCATCAATTAACCTCATATATATGTTTCTAGAGCGTGGGAGGCAAATTGAATACCTGCACAAAGGGAGAACATGCAAACTGCACAGAAATCCCAGGCAAATCATAAATTGTGTAAATCAGTATTGAAGATGGGAGGAGTTTCCTACGCTTTGGAATCCGACCAGTATTCAATACAACAGCTTGCCCTTTTGTAGGATATTACTGAAACATTGTGATTTTTTGTGGCATCAGAAAAATGTTACAGGAAAAACACAATCTTATAGCTCTTGTGATCAGTTGGAAGATAATAATGGAAGATTTGTTTTTCTCAAAGGCTGAGGCTAACACCCTTTTATGACATTTGACTATTACAAGATCAAAGTGTCAAAGCTTAAACTGTGTGCCTGTATTCATCGTAAGCCTTTCAATGGTTTCCTTATTTAGCTTCACTGGAGGGAAGACATTCGAATGGGGAATTCCCTGGTTCAAAATAGGAAGATGGACACTGTGTGTTTGTGGCTTTCATGACTGTGTTGTTTGTGATGTGCCTTCCCATTCATGTCTTTATTTTCATACACAGGTGAACTAGGTGAGTCTTTATGGCCACACATTTAACACACTTATACACTCAAACAACAGTAGACCAAGTTTGCGAAACAAGTTGTGAGGGACATCGGTTTGATTTTGTCTCCCATGCGTCTCTTTGTTTAATTCCCTCTGCATGATGAATGACTGCTGTTATGTTGCTGTGTGCGTGCATCTGTGCTCGGATGCTGAATGTATGGATGCTTGCATGCATCCACGCTCCCTTTCTGTCATCCTCTCCCCCGCTGTTGTAACAGTTGCCCTGCTTTCACCATTGTTGATTGGAAAAAAAAAAAAAAAAAACATTGCACATGTTCTCATTCCCAAACGCTGGAGGCTTCAGGGCTTCACTTGTCTTGACTCAGCCACCGCCGTCCATTGTGTTAGCCCACATTATTAACTGGCTCATATTCATTCATATTTTCTATATTCCAATTCTAATATTATGCAGATTTTGGGAGTACCAACCTGCTGTAATTGGGAGTTTGTGGGGGTCTTGGAGGTCCAGGAGGTCCCGTCTCCCACTCACTCTCACCAAGAGCAGATGGCCCTGGCTGGGCTGGATTGCGTGAATAAGCCCCTATTGTCTCTGGATGTAGCGTAGCCGCCTAGCCCAGATGGCTTTTGTACCTTTTGTGCCTATGCTGACTTTCTGCAGAGTGAGACAGTGCACACTGTCTGCTCCAGTGGGTGGTAGCCCTCCGCTCGCTTTCACTGGATTCACTCTTTCTCTGTCGCTTTGTCTGTCACTCTCTTGTTTTTCACCGAGTCAATTCAGTTCCCTTCAAATGTGCTCCACCGGCATGACATTGAAGTAACACTCCTGCCAAAGCAAAAATAAACATATGTCACGATGAGAGCAAAATTATTCACAGATGACAAACAACTAAATAAATCTGGATGTTGCATGTATGCTTAGCAATGAGTCTTCTCATGTATGATTTTATTAATGTAATGTAAAAGTACCTTTACTTTCCTGGGATGGATAGTTATTCTTGGGAATTTCAGTGACACTTTCCTGCCATGGTTATTTTCTTTACTTTTCTTCCAATTGTCATGTTGAGACATGTCGTCTTCTGTAAACTTCTGAAAACTATTTCTCTGCATGTCGGTGTGGCTGTTATCTGTAATCAGTTAAGCGGCCATAAATCACTACAATTGCTATCCAAAAGGCAAAAATTACACAAAAGTATAGGGTCTAATGTTCCCATGTACTTTTTTATGATTGCATACCACGTGATACTAGTCTAAATATAATTTGGCAATCTGTTTCCAGGTTTTTAGTTTCAGCTTCAATTCCTGCTCAATATACAGTAACTACCTGTGGGCCATCACATTGTGGTTTATGCAGTTGTCACTCACCCTCTTTATATGCATGATATGATGATATAGTATGTTTTATGCACCAGGTTAGATTAGTTCACAGGCCACAAACAGCCCAATGTTATGTTGAGTGTGTGGCACCAATATAATGACATAATGATAACTTCCACTAATTCAAAGTAAATAACGTTGAGATGGGTGCACGAGCATTATGAGAAAGTTTAAGTATTAAACTTTTTTATAAAACCGGATCAACTTGATATTTCTGAGAAAAATAGGTACAGTTTTTCTGTAAAAAAATGAATTTTTGTTCATGCTACATTGGCAAAAGCCTGTTGAGTTTCTGCAGCCTTCAGCAGGCACGTTTTCACTGAATCACCCTCACAGTTTGGCTTTAGTGTTAAAGTGACTTGGTTGCTGCATTTCAGCTCTAAATCATATTTACATGGATGCAAATAATCTGAATAAAAATGCTTCACGTTAGCACTGATCTAATAGTTGAGGAGAAATTTCACATTAAAACGTGAAGGATGGTTTGGTTCAATCCTCATTCCAAACAATGTCCAGGTACTTAATCGTTCTGATCATGTCTCCTTAAATAGGTTTAAATTATTCTTACTGTACATGTCTGTTTTGTGACATCGCCATGTGACGTTTCACACACGCTGGTTTGAGGAAAAAAATGGCAGTGGCAAGGCACCACTGGTTTATTCGGAAGACAATGCTGCTTTCAAACATATGATCGGCTGTTCCTGATCAGACCGTGAACAAGGAGAATGTCTCTTTACTGAAAAATACAAAACAAAGCTCAGTTAGATGGGCTAACAAATCTTTTTTCTGTACTGGCAGGTAAAGCTGGATGTGAATGTCACAAATGGTGAACATCACAGTACAAACCATTATAGGTGTGATCCAGTCACTGAGACAGGGAACAGTCTTGATGCACAATAAAGCATATCAATCTGATCTCCATGTGTGTTCCTGTAAACAGTCAGATTGACAAAAAACATAACAAAACCATGTAAATGGAACTTTTGCAGTGTTACAACAGCTTCGTTTTTTTACAAAAATAATGAAGCACCAGTGAAAATACTTAAAATAGTAGTTAGTTTTTTTGGGGAAAAAAACATTTTTTTAATGTTATGATTTTTTCTTAAGGTTAGGTAATTTCATGATCATTCCTGAAGTTGGACCCTTTATTGACAGAGCTTTAGTCTGTTTCTTCTCTAAAATAAATGCATCAGTTATTCTTCCTAATTAGCATGGAGTTATTTGAGTTTTTACAAGACAAAGGGGTAAATGACATCTGTGTATATTTTGAGATATGAGAAAATAAAAGCTGAAGTATCGTGCTTTGGTATCATCAACACAAAATGTAACAATCGAACACAAGAAGCAGCTTGTTCAATGTGTTGCACATCATTTATTTCAAGTCTTCTGTGATTGTTCATGATTCATCATAGTTAGTTTAGAAGAAACAGGAAGCATTCAGGAAGTTACCAAATTTGGTCAATAAAGGTTCAAAGGAGTGTAGTGGGCTTGTGTGGGAATGATTGCCTAAATTATTCTGTACAGCTGCACTTCTTTGATCATCAAGCTTAAAAACAATATGGATAATATGGAAATAAATAATCAATGATCTCAGAGGTGGTTTACGTGGAGATGGTTTTGGGTGATAATAGTGACGATGAGACTGAC
>OMNM01039831.1:5355-15727 GCA_900302745.1 Parablennius parvicornis
TTTGTTTTTGTGTTTTTTTTTTTTTTTTTTTTTTTTTTTTTTACATAACTCCTTGGTCACCTTCTGCGCCATTTCAAGGAGATGAGAGGCCAGCCCAAGGAGTGCTGTTTCACCACTTATCTTATTTTATCCTGCTGGTCCCCAGTGGAAGTTGCTCAGCTTCCTTTTTTAGCCACAGCTGACTCATAGCATAGCTCCCATCCCCCTCCCGACTGCCTCTGCAAAGTCCCTGCTCAGCTTCTCTCCCTCTCCACGCCCGCTCAGATTCTCCTGAGTCACAGGGAGCAAAGGCACCCCTCTCCTTGTCACCCCCTCCTCCCACGCCGAGTGTGTCTCACTCCTGAAAAACAACAGGTGCACCGGGTTCCTGCAGGGGGTGGGTTGTCTGGTGGGCAACGAGTCCAAGCTTTCCAGTCACTTCTCAGTGCTATTTCATCCCTCTGCCTTCAAACATCTTATCTGTCACCTATTTCCCATCGTTCACCCAATCTCTCCAAACTCCGACCGCAGGTCGACCAATCGCCACCTCTTGGCACTTCTTCTATCTCCACCACCTCATTGCTCTCCGTATTGCTGACTTGCTAACCTGATTTCCAGGCATATTCTCGGTTGTCCTCAATAGTCCTACCTCCACAGCCAAATGCTGGATACTGACCTTCATTTGAAAATAGCCTAATTACTGTTACTACAAGTTTATACAAGTTCCTCCTGCTTCTGTCAGTACTTTGTTTCTCTCTACAACTTCTTTTGTCTCACCTGGGAAGTTGGTGACTGCAGAAACAGAAGTTGTCTGGTTGTTCATGTCTGTATATTTGTGATCACTCTGAGAATTAATAAAATATTTTACATCTTACATTTTGAGGGCCATAGCTCAAAAGTTAGGGTCACTGTCATATCACACATGCCCTAACATTCCTTATAAGACTTTTTCATACTTTATATTCACTACATTTCATGAGTCGCTCATTAAGAGATAGTAATGCTCGACACAGTTTTGTAAATGCAACGTTTCATAATAGTACACACTTCAAACACTCCAGACCAAAATTATTTTTCATTTCAGTTTTTGCCACAAAATACCAATAAAACTTTCAATCCAGGCCATCCTTATAGTTTATTGACTATGAGAGGTGAAATGTCCCATTTTGGTGTTCCCAAACTTTGTGGAGAGTCAAGTCTGTTTTTCAAGACGACAGTTTGTTGTTTACATGCAGCCCAGATGGTTTCTAGACCATGAGTGGTGTTGTTGCACTGTGCAACCTCCATACATCACATGACACTATCCTCTATTACTTACGTCCCCCAATTTAACACCCTGTAGGTGATAGCCCAGTGACTTCCAAAATAGCCCAGTGCCCTTATCCACACAGTAAAATGGGGTTAGTTGTTCAATATAGCTCCAGAGGGACAACTACTGGTGTTTACGGGTCAGAGGGGTGTCGTTTGAAAGGTTAGCTGTTATCTCTGTGGAAACACTCCAAGCAAACTGAGCCAAAGATGAAGTAAAGTAAACAGCGGGTTTCTTTCAAGTCTAAGTCAGTTTGTTCACTTCTAACAACTTTTGTACGCGTACGACTCTATTTTAAAGTTGCATAGTAATTGTTTGAAGGTATGTTGATGGACTCGATGCAAAAAGCCGACCTGCTATTTTGAGTTGACGCTCGCGTGTAGCCTTCAGATCTGCTGTTGCCATGTCAAGACTTGATCCGTCTTTATGATGAGGGGACTCATAAAAACCTCTCTTTGGCCTCCATGAAAAAAAGTAGTCGAGCTGTTGAGTACTTTATGTGTGAGCTGACTTATAAACACAATTGTGAATCAGAAGGTTGATTGTAAAGAGATGCCAACAGGTGAACACTCCAAAGAGAAGAAGTTTTTCACAGTTGCTGCGTCGCATCAAACGCTTCTCCCTACCATGCTGTGTTGTACATTGCAAACTATTTAAAAGTTATTAAAACAAATAAAATGGCAATTAATTAAATTATGTACACTCATGAGTTTACATTAAAGCGCACATTTGAAGTTACTATATGGAAATTCCCACCTCTGACTTTGGAGTGCTTATATGTCAACAAGAAAAAACTATATTGTCAAAAAGTAATCAACCTATTGAGTCGTGCTTGTAAACTATATTTTTTTTACAAATAACATCTACAGCCTTAGTTAGCTACTGAACTGTGTCAGCTAACAAAGTTAGTTAGTTTTTACTTTAATCTCGGTAAAGAGGAAATAATTAATTCAACTTTGCTTTTTGTATTTCTAGAAAGTGATCACGTATATAAATGTATTTCCCCTAACTAGTAATGCAGAGCATTCAATAATAACTCAGCTAAATCCCTGTTCTAATAATAATTGGATTATACTGATTATGTGAAATCTGACACACTCCATGTTGGTGTTTGTATGTTTTTGAATTTTAGACCAATGTTAAACAGTTCAAGTTAATTGTTAATGAGTTAACTTGAATTTTTTACAGATAGCTATACAAGTAGCGACAAGTCTCTCCTTGAATTACTGATTCGCTATAACAACAATCAACAAGCATGTGTATATTGCGGGAGGAACACCTATAAAGAAACCTCACTCACAGAAGAATGACATGCAAACTTCCCATTGAAGGCACAGAATAGTAGCCAGATCTTCATGTTGGGAGGTGACAGTGCTAACCACCTTATCACATTTCAGTCACAATCTGAATAATTAAATGAATGAATAAAATGTAAATTGAATATAGTTAGTAGACATTTTTAAAGGTTTTTGAGTTTACAGTAGAGAAATAGTTTAAATGTGCTGAACATGCATGTTAACAGTATGGAGAAACTACCTGAAATGTGGCGGCTGAACACTCCAGTAATTTCATCATTACGATAAAGGGTATTAAGAGCATAGCTGCTCTTCGTGAAGACATCTTCCAGTAGGATCAAGATGCTATGTTTGGCTGAACTGAATCGTTTTAATGACATAAGCTATTAATGGATCACAATATCAAAAAACACAAGACTTAAATTTCTCCCACTAGAGTTCGTTGCCAGATATCCTGAGACGCCAGCTCATGTTCCAGAAGTTCCCTCCTGTCTGGTCTGAACCGGAGTGGATGAGGGTGGTATTCTCTTGAGCTCATATCAACTCCTTGTGTGAGACAAACTTGTAAACATCCCTGTCTGTACAGTGCGTCAGCTGCTGTCTGTACCCCTGAATCCAGGAGAATGGATAGGAATGACCAGGTGGCTGAAGGCAGGGCTGAAACACAAGCACATGTGGTCTGCATCCAAACTGTGTCAAAATTACTGTTTGATGAAAGGTGCTAAAGATATTAATCATATCAAAGTGAGAGCTGCTGAAACATTGATGCTATTTGAGTTGGCTCGAAAACACCGAGCGGGCCGGCGTTACATAAGAGATAAATGATCTGCTGAGGATTATGAAACTTTTTTCCAGTTGTTGCACACAAACAAGTGTGCTTTTCTTTCTTATATTAAATGGCATTGACAACCTGAAAAGTTTTATACAAAATCAGTGACAAGAACAGCCAACGGAAGTTTATTTGTGAAGCTCATTTTCTTCACAATGCAAGTCAATGAGGTCAGTGAATAAACCCAGACATAATTTTTTTAAAAATGCACAAAAATTTAAACCAAGGAATAGCAACACCAGGGTAGAAAATCCACTTTATATGATTTGTCCACTTTATATGATTTTTCTGAAGTTTCATGGTGAAGTTTGCAAAGTGGCCTTTCTAATGGAGATCAGTCTCATGGCTGTAGAGATATACTGATCTCAATATGTTGCTGCCCAAAAGATCAAAGATGATAAACCATGGGTGGAAAATATATTGGAGCGATACTGAATCCTGTCAGGCCTGTGAGAAAGTGCTTTAACTTATTTCTACATTTCTCTAGTACCCAACCAAAACCAATCTGAAATCATACTAACTTCTTTTTACATCTGACTACATATTGATAGTCACGTTCTCTATTCAATCTCAGCAAATTATCACTCACCATCACTTCTTCATACAAAACTCATGTTTCCTGAGGTTTTTGTTCTCTTTGTTTCTTTCTCCTCTGACCTGAGAATCACCGGCGAATCATGTGGGCCCTGTGTCTTCAGGGTGGTCTGTTATTACAGCTGACAAAGATGAGCCAATGAGAACATGGGGGACAAACCACACCCGTACTCCTTCCACGCTGGCTGCTTCCCGCTTAAACATCTGACAGGCGCACATTTTATTCCTGTGTGCCCACATGGCTCAGATCAACTCAAGTTTTTGTCCCTTATTGTACTTGCAAAGAGAGACACTCAACTGATTAATACAGTAGCATTCAAACATTAGAATTTGTTCCTAAAACTGTGTTTTTCAGTGAATATATCGAATTGTAATTTTACATTGTACATTGTTAAATATCGAAAAGAGCGTGGATACTCAGCCTGTGGTCACAAGTTACTACAGGATAGTGGCAGCCTGGTCCGGTTTGCACCAACTCTCTGACTCATTGTAATGATTTGCAGCATTCTCTCAGTAAAAAAGAAGCAGGACTAAAAGGTCTTTTGCATTTTATCGGAATGAGTCAGTTCTTGGCCGTGGCTCTCTTCCCTCCAAACGAGTGCAGCACCATTAGCAGCAGCAGCAACAACAGCAGCAGCAGCAGTGTTGAGTGCTACAGAGGGCTCCGTTCAGTGTGATATGAGCCGAGCAGACGGAGAGGAATGTGTGACACACGAGTATGACCGTCCTCTGACCGACTCACTCTCTGCTCACCATGTGCTCAGCCTCTTACTTGACGCTTTCCAAAGCAAACCGGATCAAGGGAATATTTTTTTTTGTTGATAGCCCACGAGGCGAGTCCAGTGTGCATATGCCATGTCTTGTATGTTGCATGTGAACTTTTTAAGCACCCTAACACATTAGGCAGCAATCTGCTGGTTCCACTAAACACGGATTCCGAGTGTAACGAGGTCGCTGCTCATTAACATGAGACTTCTTAAAGGCTACACAAGAATAAAGGTTGCATAACTGTCTACTTTGACACGGGCTATTTACGCCTATACAACTCAGATACCACAAACTTCATGGCTTTTATTGAGGTACAATTTAGTTCAATTTAATGTGTTTTTCTTTGCCATTACCTTCTTATTTAGAGAGAGACTAAAAATACATTGAGGACAGATCTGGTTTCTGTTACCTTTTCACCTCTGCTGGACTATAGTGATTTGGGAAATTGAATGGTCATCATCATCCATCTGTAAATGTTTACACTGGTACACCTTCATCTAAAAGTCCAGCATAGCTATCCTCCTACATATCCCACAAACAGTACAGTCATAGCCTGCACTCCCAGGACTTCATCTCATTCACTGTCTGTACAGATTATGTGCAAAAAAAGCATTTTCTTACTTATTAAACCAAACTAAACTCAACTGAACTAACTAAACTAAACTAAACGAGAAACTATTATATGAACATAGCTTTCGAAAATTAGACCCCACATGGTCTCAATGCAAAATAACAAATACAAATAAAAACTTCTCAGTCAGGTAGAAATCAATTTAGAGGCACAATTTATGCATAAGATGTAAAAAAAGTAGCGTACAACAAACAAAAGTTACTCACACATTAGCATTTGCCTGCATTAAAGTTTGATGGCATTTTATAGGAACCTTTCTTTGCGTGTTGCTTTTATTCAATCAAGTCTGGTATAGTTATTTATTTTTTGATGAAATATTTTTATTTAGCTCAACTCAACAAACGGAAAGAGACAATGGTGTGCAGCAAAAAACATAACATAACAATATCACATAACTCCACCAACCTGTACATAGGTTAAACAAAAGAAAATAACACAAAGACAAAGCAGGTTAAACAAGGGAAGAAGAAAGAAAAACAAAAGAAGTGGACTTGTGAGACAGTGGTGTCTACCTATCAGTTGGACCACAAGGCTAAGTGAGATGAATCCAGTACACGACAGAACATAAGCGATGACGATGAAGTATTTAGTGCAACAGGTGGGCAACAGCAAACGTTATGACCGACGAAGCATGCAGTGTATAAAAAGATCACATTAAGTCAGAATGTAAATGCTTCCTGGTAAAGACGTTCAAGGTATGAATCAATAGAGTAACACTGATTCAACAGAGGAGTGTGAAAGAGGTGGATGAACTTGAGGTCAGTTTAAGGGCAAGTCGGACTATATTTATCCTTTAGCCTAATTCCAAGAAAGCAAATAACAGAACTTTGCCTCTTCTCATCTCTAGGATGCAGATTTTTGACTTGCGAAAGTAACAGAAAGAAGAATTATTAATTTAATAAAAGTAAAAAATGTATTTTTGCATCATCACAATAACTTCATTGTTGGACTCGTTCATTTCGCTTCTCCGCCATCGGCTCTCCGGTCCCGCCCTTACTGCCTTGCATCTGACATTTCATCTCTGACACACAACAAATGCTGATATTGTTCCTGCATGCAGTCTGAGCCTGACTGGGCCGGTCTCTCCGCCTCGCACTGCTGCTGCCGGAGCAGAAGAAGTGCCGGATCAAACCAGCTGAGTCTGGCTGAGCACACACAGAGCAACCAGTGTGACGCGATGGCTGTCTCACTCTGATGTGTCACTTCCTGTGGTTTGTAAAGGTCGCACGTCTCTGCTCGGAGGTCATCAGTGGGCTCTCTTTGCGTTGCATCGTGTACTTTCTCCACTCTTCCTTCCTCTTTTGTGGAGTTGTTGTTGTCCTCCGACAGTTAATGTCCGATATCTTTTAGGCGTGCCTGTCTTTGATAACAGAACCGCTCTTAGTGATGTCAGCAAGAGTCGCAGCTCAAATTTTTAACCCATTATGTTTGGATCGTGGTATTTTAAGTTTACACCTGAGGTCAGAAAGTGATTTTCCACTCCAGACAAACTGCAACAGAGGTGCAAGGTCATTTATCTTGATTCACCTTTGACTGATGGGTAAACATCTAAGCTGAGATTCAGTTAGTAATTGAATATGTAATTAGGGAGGTGGGGGAGGGGAGCGGGCAGTGTGGGTGTGTGGTATCTGGTGATTGAAACCCAGAAGTTACAAACTGTCAAATGTTCTGAAAATAGGTGTGTTACGAGAGATACTTCATAGCTAAAGTTAGAGTGAAAAAATACAACATTTTATAAGTGTAAGTATAAAAGCAGAAAGAACCAGTTCATGGTTAAAGCATTTTTTCTCAGTGATGCCGTGACCGGGGAATTTGTAGCTGGTCTGACTCAGCTCTGTCTTCACCGTTGACTGAATGACTTTCAGCCATTTATCCACAGGCTCTCACTGTCCACACATGAAATGCAAGGCAACTTTTGTCAGTGTTTCCGAGACTCTTTCTGGTGTTATCTTTTTCATCATTTTCTCTTCATGTCCATCAAAACATTAAATGTATGGGTGGTTGGACAGTTATATTCCTTTTTCTCTGAGTCTGGAAAAACTAAATGATCCAAGAAAAGTGGGAATTTCCAGAAGAAAGTACTCTTAAAGTTGTGCTGAACTTGTGACAAGACCGTTTTTTGAAACGTCTAAGTGGAAGTTAATAAAAACTCTTTAACAAAGTTCAGTAAAAAAGAATTCATACTTTCACCGAAAAAAACCTCTGGGGTTTGTTGCTGTTGATTATATCAAAAATAATGATAACAGACACAATAACAAGACGCTGCCATTTTCCACTGAGGATGCCAGGAGGAAATCTATCTTCCCCACATGTATTGAAGCTGTCAGAGCAAGAACAACTTATGGGTGATAAGCAAGAACTGGTTTCAGCCTGCTTGGCTGAATAACACTCATCAGCACGCACGAGGAGGGGAAGGCGAAGGACACGGACAGACAGAGAGGAAGAGGAGTGGGAAGGAATGTTTGTAACTGACGTTACTCATTACTCCAGATAGATATTGACTTACTACTTAATACTTCAATGAACTGATGATCTGTGTCACTGCTCACGCACAATTTTTAGTGTCATGATCTGGATCTGAATCCACATATGCTTTGAATAACGTGATGGAAAAAAAAATGTTTAAACATGAAAGCTTATTCAGTATATAAGGACTGATCTCAGTGTTTAGAGGCTCCCGTGGAGGTCTCTGTTTTCAACAAAACAGCTCATCTCTCCAAACGTGATGGCTATTTCAGGCTGCTGGCGTGCATTGAAATATGCATAGCAGCCCTCAAGCTATACCTCTCGGGTCAACTTCCAGGCGACTGGGAACATGTGTATGTACGCACAGGAATGAAGTGCATGGAGGGTGAAAGAGAGAGACTTGAAAATGCTGTGCACATAAACACATTCATGTTCTCAAACAGTTGGGAACACACACAATAAAACAAACAAGGAGCACACACACACACACACACACACACACACACACACACACACACAAGCAGACTGATGGACATAAGTAAGAGCAACCCTCAGATGGGACTATCTAGGTTTCTTGCTATGCAGACAGCATAGTGAGAACAAGGCAGAGTGTCATTTACAGACAAGATATGTTTACTCCTGCTGGCCACATGCAGATTGAGATCACACCCCCCAGTTGACCATGAAGGGCAGGCTATCACAAGCAGTGTTGCATTTCATTTTTGCAGAATCACACTCCATAGAGTGACTGCTCTATGCCTGCAGGTACAACACAATGTGTGCAGCCCAAATAAATTAGGGAAGTACCAACAGTGTGATTGTCTAACTGGAAAAGTTTGTTTTTATACCTGCTGTGTTTGTTTTGAGTCTAGTTGTTTCTGTCACTCAGAGCTACTCGGCCGCATCAGTCTAGGATGCTTATGTCTATGGCTCAAGACATCCTGTTTGGCCCCGCACTCAGAGGTACATACCCCCGTCTAATCTGCCTGGCTGTTGGAGTCAGTGGATGGAAAGAGTCTGACCTGGGTGTCGGTTTTCGAGCACCGTAAAAGTATGACAGGCATCTGACTACTCACGCACACAAGTTAATTGCAGGTTTCTGGTTAACTAATGTCATAACCAATGTGGGACAGTTATAAAATAAAAATTTTTCCATCTGATATTTCTGACTGATTATTGCCCGTCAATTTTTTTTTTCTTCTGTCCAACACAACCAAAGTGCTTGTGTTATTTGGTCTTATTTTATTTCAGACTTTACCAAACTTTTCAATACTTTTATCTTTCCCTGTTTAGTCCACATGGAGAGCGAATCGTTCTTGAGACTGCAACAGCATCCAGCTCCTCTGGAGGGACCCCGAGTTGCTCCCAGACAAACTTAGAGAGGTAATCTGTTCTGTAGGTTCTTGGTCAACCTCTGGGTCTCCTCCATTTTGGCTATACCTAGTACCCCCCCATGATACATCAGAAAGCATTTTAATAAACAGCCACCTAAACTAGCTCCTCTCACTCTTGAAGAGCATCAGCTCTACTTCGAGGCCCTCTCCACAAATGTGCGTCTTGCCTGTCCACACCTCACAGTCAAGATTGCATTTGAGAATTTCCTCACTTTGGGACATTTGTCGAAAAACAAAATGTTTTGGAGCTCCTAAAACTCCGTGTGAATGAGCAGCCAAACTTGGTGTGTTTACATGAAATGGCGTTCTTGTGAGAGGAGGTCACCATTGTGAGGTGCTTTTTTTCCTGCAAGGAAATGATGCACACAGCGAAGACGCTACTGACAACCAACAGATGTCAACAATCAGGTCTTTTTAAATAGGCAGGTTACATATTTCAGTTTACATAAGTTGTTATCTCAAGAATGAGGTGGGAAGATGAGTCAGGGAGTTACAAATCCACCAATTTTCCATCATAAACACAAAGCTTTTTTTCACAATTCATTCCTCTCAAATAAAACAGTCCAGTATGGAAGCGATGTTACTGGAACTGCTTTCCCAGCCCTCCAGCTAATCTCATGATACCACTTCCAATCATTCGTTAATTGGAACACTTGAACACCTCTACCCAGGGAAGGTTGCCTTCTTCTGCCTGGAGAGGGCACGCCATCCTTTTCCACAAGAAAACCTTTGATTCAAAGTGGCTACTCTGTATCCAACCTACTTCGCACTGAGATGCAAACTGTTCAAATCCTCCTGACAGCAACACGAAAAAATACAAATAACATTCGTTTTTTCTTTTTCCACAGTAGCTATGATTTATTAGCATAACTAATAACTGACCTACATTATAATTCGCTTTCTCCCTGCATGTTTGCAGTTTATTTCAGTGGTTTTTGGTGGTTTCCTCAAAAGTTCATAAATCAGTTTCTTTTGAAAAGAGCTATCGTTTAGATTACTCATCTTACTTAGCAGTCTTTGAAATGACCTACATGATGCTGACAGGTCAGCTTATATCTGCACATTATCAAGAAATATACACGTCAGAATTCAGGCTGTACACACCAG
>OMNM01039832.1:0-12013 GCA_900302745.1 Parablennius parvicornis
ATATTTAGAGGTTGGCTACATCAGAAATTAGCTGGCCAAAGGAAAAAAAAAACTTAGCTGGCTTCTTCCAAAATTAAAGTCCCAAACTCTTTCTGAATAAAATTCCTTTGTTAAAATGACAATATAAATGTGTGCTGACCCTCTCGGAGGACGTCCAGAGGTTCCCCAAGATCAGGACTTCATTGGATTTGGAAAAACCATCTTGAAGCCGGTTTTCTACAAACATCTGAAATACTCAATGAACAATGTCAAAACATTTATTTAAACTATTATGAAAAAATGCTGTGTTCAGAAATTAATAATATTTAGGGATTAGCTACATTACAGCTTAGTTGGCTTTTGAAGAAAAAGCCCCCTGCATTTTTCAAAATAAAATTAATGAAAAGTTTTTGTTAAAACCTTCAAAATTTATATTTTATTAGTATTTAATTGGGCCAGAGACCATGATATGACCAGAAGCAATGATTAGGCCGACCCCAACGGGCCAGAGCCCAAGGTCCTGACCAATGCTGCTTGCAGCTTTATTTATTTATGTATTTACTTTAAAGAGAACATTAGACAAATGTAATCTAGTACATATTAACGACATGACCAGAGAGATGACAACGAGCAGTTAGGTATGTGGAATGCTGGTTAATGAATTTAATATACATCAGGTATCTACAGTTAAAGAAATAGTAAAATATTTGCTGTATTAGTAGGAAATTTTTAATCAGCTGGGTTTTTTTTGTTACTGAGCTCCAATGAGACGAATAGTAATAAAAAGGCTGTATAGGAGGCTAGAAGTAATAACAATACTGTACTCTACACAGCATGAATGTGACAAAAAAAGGTACCAACTTTTTTTTCCACAATTTTCTAAAATTTAGATCATCCTATAATGTCATGAACAAAACAGCCACCTACCGAACCATGGAGGCAGCAGCGTCCTCCTCATCCTCATCCTCCTCATCTTCCTCATCCTCCTGGGTCTTCTTGCCAGGTTCCCTCAGTCATGCTCCTCTGGCTTTGAGGTTCATCATTCAGCCATAACAGGCACTGCCTCATCAAGTACACTCATTCCAATTCTCCATTAACCTCGAAGCGTTCTCGTGTATTCGCGCACTTACGTGGACGCTTTGCAAGTATTTACTCATGTTGTATGCGAGTATGCACTGGCATTCTAAGAATTGGAAAATGGACAAAATGTAGGAAGACAGCAATTTCACAGGTGCAGCCTGCTTTATTAACAAGAGGTGGACTTCTTCTGGAGGACCACTCCATGTGACCTTTGACCTACTTCCCTTCTTCCCCAACACAATCACAATGGAGGATTTGTTGCACAGTTATCATCCTTTCCTCAAGGGGGACTCCAGAGGCATTTATATAAAGTTCTCAGGCTGGAGTCACATGGGTCCTTGTTTACAAATCAAATGCTATTTGAGTACTACTGAAACCAAACATCGTGGCAAAACACATTGACGAATGCAAAGCCTATTGTGCCTGTGAGGTTAAAATGACAGATTACATGGAAGGATTCATGTCAGAATAGTTCAACAACTCTGAACATGTCGATCACAAAAACCAGTACTTTGTGTTATAAAGGAGAGAACATATACTAACTGGAAAATTCCAGAGGAAATGTTATTTGTACCTGCCTCCTGCTGCTGACCGATATCCCTACTATATGTCACAGCACACGTTAGCATGTTCATGTAGCATGAGTTTGAATGTCAGCTTGCTAACATAACACACATATAACTCTAGGGCGGGGTCGAAGGTGGGCGGGACCCAGCTAATTAGCTAGTGAGCCATAATCCTTGCCCCCCCTTTAGACCATCTCCCAAATATCAGCTCAATTTAACAAACTTTGTTAACATTCTAACTAGCATGCTAGGCAAGTACCCGTTATCTACCTGAAAATCACCTGAAAATCACCCAGGTGTCCCTGACCTAGAATCTGGTCTTATCTCACATGCTAATCTGCTGCACTAACTAGCCTTGCATTAACATTGGCATTAAAAAGCATGCTACCAAGCTATACTAATTGCTCCTCTCTCCCATCTCCTCTCCCTCCTGAGTCTCTCCTCATGCTTTGTGTATGTTGTGTGTATGCATTGCCTGGTAAACCATGACGTCACATGTCCACATATTTTCATTGTGAAGTACTAGAAGTAATGAAAAAGAATTATCAAGGAAGCAGTGGGAGTTGCCAGGTAGATTACATGCAGCTGTGTGGGTTTCCATGGAGATGGAGCACATGACTGTCACTCAACAGCACCTCAGTATGGGGCAGACTTGCAGCTCCACCAGCTTCCAAGTGCATTTTGCCCCTCTTGAACTACTGATCTGGTCTGTGGTAAATAAAGTGGACAAGATACAACTCCACGTTACTCATAGACAGATACTTTTGTCTCAGAAGCTGTTGTCGGGTGTGGGAAGTTATACACAAGGCAAGGCAAATGTATTTATAGAGCACCATTCAAATACAGGGCAATTCACAGTTCTTTTGGAAGAAATAAAAGAAATACAGAAAAACTTTATGAAGACATAAGAAATGTATATTAATAAATTGGTAAAAGAAATGCATTAAAGTTTTAAAAGAAATTATTTAAAAACAGCATAAGGTTTTAAAAACAGCAAAAAAAAGTAGAATAAATAAGTTAATAAATGTATTATGCTGTGCAAATAATAATGTTTTAAGTCCTGATTTAAAAGTAGTGAGTGTGTCAGCAGTCTTCTGGTGTTCAGGAAGTTTGTTCCACAGCTAAGGAGGTAGGAACTAAAAGCTGCTTCACCTTGTTCGTTTCTGACACTGGGAACACTGAGCAAACCTCTTCAGGACCTCAGAGGTCTGGAGGTTTTATATTCTCTAACTAAATCTGAGCTATATTACACCACTGGCTGGCTGGATTGTTATGCTCAGTCTGTCAATGCTGCTTGTTATCATGACCTTACTTTCCCATGTCAAGTGTAGTCACAGAACGATAACGATTGCTAACTGTACCTTTGGAAGTCACGTATATTTTTTGAACGATGCCTGACATTCAGTATATTCATTTTAAATAGGTGTAACCAGGTGTGCGTACTCTGGTTCCTGAGAAAGCGGAAGTTGAGTGACGTCATGTGAATAGGGTCAATAAATCATCTTCAATAATGAGAGGGCCAAAGAAAAGAAAGGTTCACAATGAGTGTCGAGAGTTTAATAAGGAATGGACAACTGAACACTTTTTCAATGAAGTCATGTCAAAGGTCTCAATGTTGATATGTATGCATCTAGTGCTGATCGGCCCATCTGTCACATTTTAAAAGTCAGTGTGGCCCCTGGACCAAAAAGTTTGCCCACACATCTATGTGTTTGAGTTTGGGGTTGATTTAGTTAAATAATACTATAGTTATTGGAACGACTGACTCTGCGTTTCTGTGGTTGAACCCGGCTGTGACATGCGCGACGGCCGACTCAAGGAGGGCGGAGACACACCAGAAGGCAGAGGCGATGGCCCAGTCCAGGTTGGCAGAGTCCAGCCAGAGGGCGGAGGCAACGGCGGAGTCCAGGAGGGCGGAGTCCAGGAGGGCGGAATGCAACCAGAGGGCAGAGCCAATGGTCGAGTCCACGAGAGCGACGACTGCCCAGACCAGGTGGGCAGAGGTAGCGGCGGAGTCCACAAGGTCAGCGGGGACAACCCAGACAAGGTGGGCAGCGGCTCAGATGAGGGCAGACACTCTGTACTGAGCAGACAAATTGTGGTGCAAGAGAGGTTTTAACTGTTAACACACACTAATGAAAGGACAGGAGACAGCCTGCCTTTAAGTTTTACTTTCACTTTACACCAGGGGAGTCCAACATCTGGCCTGTGGGCCAAAACGGGCACACAAAAAGCTCTAATCCAGCCCCAGAAAAAAACCAAGCAAGGTGGTTACGTGTCTCTATAGAGTTTTCTTTTGACATTTCACTGTATTTTGCTCGAAATGTTTAATTAGAATGGACTTTTTGCTGGTATTATAGGTATTCTCAGTGTTACTTTTTGATCTAGCAAAATTTTGTGACAATTCATCATGTACACTGAAACTGGACTGCATGTGGCATCCGAAGTAAAATTTTATTTTGTATCTATTTTGTATACATTGTTGTATATATTACATACACATGTATATATAATTTAGCTGCCATGAAAAGTTTATCAGTGTCAACAAGAAGCTATACACAAATGTGAAAGCCAGGCTCATTGTAGATGGAGAAGTTACGGGCACCTTTGATTACAACAGTGGAGTAAGACAAAGATGCAAACTGGCACATTTATGGAATCTACGCTGCAGTCCTTCTGTGGCTTGCATATAAGAAAATAAAACATAAACACAGTAGCCAAATTATTTTCTGTTATGATGGACACCTGTTTGATTTGAAAAGACTCAAATGTAAGACCAAAGTTCTGATGGAATACATAAGAGAAGCTCAATACGTTGATGACATAGCCAACAGACTATGCTCAGAGCTTATAACAATCTTGGTTTTTTTTAAATGAGACTGAGGATGAATACAGCCAAGATAGGGACAATTTTATTTGGAATTGAAACTGATTTCCATATAGAAAGTGTCAGACTCTCTCACATCAATTTAGTAAGTGAGTAAGTAAACTTTATTTATATAGTGCTTTTCACAGACAATGGTCACAAAGTGCTTCACAAAAATAGGCATATGTAAAAGATCATGTAATCAGTCAGGCAGCGGTAGGGTCACACACAGGTGCCATCTTGCTTGGAGATCAAAAGCATGTTTCAAATACATTGGTAGTGTTGAAAGATTTTAAGTTAAATCTTTACATGTCGTCTGCTATTTTGAGTCAGCATTTAGGGACACACAAAGACAATAGGAGCTGCAGCTCTCAGGATGCATTGTTTGAAATAGCGGGGCTTTTGGTAATATATTCATGAACCTGTAAGAAGAACTGACTGCAGCCTGAAAGACTGGAGGAGGATGGATAGAGGACAAGAGAAGATGATGAGTGTGATTGGTCAGAGTGGTCAGGGGTCATAATGTGGAGGTCCTGGATGGGAGAAGCCTGCCTCTGGGGTTTAAAACTCTGTGTTGGAGAGCACTGACCAGTGCCTGCTTGAATCTGCTTGTGTGGTAAGAATGCTTTGATAAATAAATAATTGTTAAACTTGTAACTGTCTCTGTTATTCTTAGTCAGCCACAATTTTTAATGTGCAGAATAGTATAATTCTTTTAAAATCTAACAGCAATTTGTTGCGATGATTGCAGGATGAAAGAGGAAGTAACAACATCCATACAGGCTGGATCTTGTGCTTTTGGAAGACTTAAGAAGCAGGTCTTTGACTCACATGATCTGACAACATTAACAAAAATTAAAGTCTATAATCAGTGCGTCATGCTCCTACTCCTCTATGGTTGTGAAAGTTGGACTTTGTACCAATATCACGCTTGAAAATTAAGACCAGTACAACAACGGCATTTGAAGATAACTATGAAGATTAATTGGTATAATTTTGTCAGTAAAGTAGAAGTCCAAACAAGAGCTAGAGTGAAAGACATAGAACTTCTGCATGTTGCCAGTGGGTTTCAATGAGTGGACATGTCACAAAAATGGACCACAACAGGCCTGAAAAAGCTCTCTTGTATGGTGAGATAGCAAATGGTACCCACAAAATTGGAAGGTCAAAATCATGTTATAAGGATACAAGAATGCCGTTAAAATTTAAATGTGATTTTCATCAATGAATGGAGAGGAAAAATTACCACCAGATTGGAATGGACATAAATTGGTGTGTGCACACACTAATGGTGAGAAAAGAAATAGTTTGAAGAAAGGAAACAAAGATGGAAAGAAAGACAAACATAATCAGTCAAAGCCTTATGATGCTTTGGACTGTATATATGTGTGTATGTATGAATGAATGTCCGCTGTCATCTCCAATATATTGCGCATATTTATGTATGTATGTATGTATGTATGTACGTGTGTATGTGTGTGTGTTAACGGCACCAGCTCTAAGGGAAGCTCAGTGGTACAAGTGGCCCACAGCTAAAATAAGCTGTGTGGCCTCAAGATGTGGTTTGGCTGTGGAGATACGGAGGAGACATATTATTGTAACCACAACTGGTTTATTTCTGAACTCTTTCACTCAAATCATGAATCGATAAAAAATAAACAATCATGAATACATAAACAAATATAAATTAATAAGACAGTGAAATAAGATACAAACACTCAAATCATAATAGACAATACAATAAACCATCAACAGTAAATACAATACGCATAACTGTATGAAATAACAAACATAAACTGATACATTCCTTCCGTACTAAATACACAATCAGACAGATCAGTCACACACCGCTGGAACAAGGCTCCACATGTGCCAGCATTGTCTGAATGACACGAAACATGGCAGGCACATGCAAGGAGCAACCCCACATGAAGCAGTGAAATAAAACACCTGAACCTACACACAACACTACGGCACAGCTAAGATCATTTCAAACCCTTACACATGAATCTAGAATACATTTGGACTCTGCCAAGCTCCATAAAATGAGCTTCACAGTCACACCTGTGGAGATACAGAGGAGACGTGTTATTGTAGCCAAAACTGAAGCTGTTTATTTCTGAAGCTGTGCCTGCGTGTCATCCCTCTGTTCTCCACAGTGTGCTTCGAGCACCGTCTACTGGATTCGATGTATTACATCCCCAAAACAAAAGACACATTAACAATAAAGCTGTTAATGTGTCTTTTGACAAAAAAACACATTAACAAAAAAATACAAACAAGAGGGGATGTTTGTCTCCTAACAAGTCTTAAAATATGGCATTCTTCAGCCTACCACATATGTATCAAACGAATATAATGACAAAGTAGTAGCGAACACTAACTTGCGAAAGTGTTTAAAAAGTTAATGTGATTAGTACCTTTTGGCATACATTGTTCTTTTTTTTTCTTTTTGAGCACTGTGGGAGTGACCAAGCGCAAGGATGGTAAATCATGTATCAGAGATAGCTATAAAAGACACAGTTGACAATTTGGTACAAATATTTTCATTGTCTCAACCTCTTGTAGGAGACTCAGTCATCACGCTACTGCAAGAGTATCAGTATGTCAGTGATGTTGTTCTTAATGAATTATTGGAAGCCATAATGAGAAGTAATTTTTTGGTCATTTTCTTGTCCACCAACAAGCAGAAGAAAATCTTTATTTGGAGCAATTTCCCTCTGGTAATGCCAGTGCAACATACTGGAAGTGCCACTGGACACACAGCAGTGTCAATACGACAGATGCTTCAAACAATGTTTAAAGAGACTGATCTGCTTGATAATATTTAAGAAGAACCACCTTGAACATACATGTCCCATGAAGATTGGACATATTTAAAAGAAAATCAGTTAATGTCAGAAGATGGAGAGCTAAAACTATCTGTATGTTAGTATGTGGAAAGATCCACAATCTTTGTGCAATATAATGGTTCCTTGCCAATGTCCCCAGTAAATACCGGTCCAGTCTATATGTCATACAGTAAGCTCTGCAGTGCAAAGTACCTAATGTGCAGAACTGTGTTTATGAAAGTGTCCTGTCACCTTTGTTGAAATACTTGCAGACTCTTGAGCATGATGGCATTTGGAAAAAAAAAAATATATATATTTTTATTGGCTTTTTCACTTTTTTTTTTTTTTTTTTTTGCAACAGAGGGAAAATTAGTGTCGGCAAATCGGTTGAAAAGTAAGAGGGTCATTCAATCTACTACAAGCTGGGAACAGGAAAAATAAAGAAAAAGACAGCGTTAAACGAGCCCAATCTGCTTCTACACTCGTAGTAAAGTCCATGATTGTCCATTGTCCCTTCTCCCCCTTTAGTGAAAGCCTAATTCAGGACAGAAATAAGTAAGGAACATAAGTTAAAAGAAAAAAAAAATTGAATTGGACCGGGACATGAAGACATGGATAATTAAGAGAAAAAATTAAAAAAGAACGGAAGGAGACATACAGATAATAGACGGGGGTAGGGGGCATTTAGTTAGTTTCTGGGTGAAAAGTAATGATGGACCGGTGTTTTCTAAAGGGTTGCCAGGTTTCATTGAAAACAGAATTTTAGTTTGTGAGTGAAAATGGAACCTTTTCCAGTTTAATATGGGTTAGGTCCTCCTTTAGCCAGTTTATGTGTGTAGTAGGGAGAACATTTTTGCATTTCAGCAAGATAAGTCGTTGGGCCAGTAACGTCAATAAGGCTATCATGTGGCGTTTCTTCACAGGGAGATTAGCTGTTTTAGTTGAAGGGGACCCGAACAGTGCAGTGCAGGGTTCAGGGTAAAGTTTGATCTCAAGCACTGTAGCAAGGGTGACAAAAATCTGCTGCCAGAAGCTTGTGAGGTTAGGACAGGACCAGAACATGTGTATAGTTGGCAGGTGATTGTTTACATCTACTACAACAATCACTGGTGGTTGGGTAGATTTTTGTCAGTCGAGCATTTGTGTAGTGTACTCTAAGGAGAACCTTGCATTGTAATAAGCAGTACCTAGCACATATTGAGGAGTGAACTAGCACACACATTTGGTCCCATTGGCTGTCTTATATAGATGTTCCCATTTCCTCCTCCCAGGTCTGTTTCAGTTTGGAAATCTGGATTTGGTTGAGGGAGTCAATGGAGTTGTTTATCACTGAGATGGAGTGTTTCTGTGCCGGGTCAAGAGAGAGCAGTGAGTCAATTGGAGACCCGGGTGGTTGGTTAGGAAAGTGGGGGTAAGTGGTTTGGACAAAGTGCTTTACTTGAAGAAAATGAAGGAAGTGAGAGTGGTGGAGATCAAGCCTGGTTGCAAGCTCTGTAAATTCAGTGAATTTGCGATCTTAATAAAGATCCTTGATATATTGCAGGCCCTTGTTTTGCCAGATTTGAAATGCAGGATTTGATAGGGAGGGCAGAAATAGATGGTTTTTAACAATCGGGACCAAGGTGAAGGGAACATGTTCATGGAACTGAAGTCAGATTTTCAATGAGTTGTTGACAGCAGGGTTTTGTGAGATGTTGTGAATCTTAACAGGGAGGCGTGAGGTGAGGAGGGACTGTCTGGGGCAAGGACGCAACATGAAAGAGTAAAGAAAAAGTGAGGAACTCAAATTTTGTCCCAAAACAAACACTGCCAAAATAAATTAGTTGCAAACTCAAACTTAGATTTATTATCAAAAAGAGGCCTGATTTTCAGAAAAAAAGGGTCTTATTTAAACAAAACAAAGATAATACTGGATATACACAATAATCACCAAGCACAACAACACCACCAGTTCAGGGACAAAGCTCTCACAAATGAAACACAACCAATACTACTACTGCTGCTGCTGTCAGTCTCTTCTCTCTCTCTCCCACAGGAAGGCAAACACTGCCGTTTTGGCTCCTGGCATGGGAAGCGATGACCAATAGGGGGTCGAATCCACTTGATCACCTCCACCTGCTGTCTGGCAGTGGGCCAGACAGCAGGTCTTTTTTTAACAAGAACAAATTGCAATAATATCCCTTAGGACACATTTGGCTCACTCCCATTATACAGGCGGAGACACCCCATCCTTAACATTAAATTCAAGATACTCAATAATGCTTTTTTGTAACTCTTGTTTGATTATTTCTTTATTTAAAATAGAAAAAATTGGCACTACAGTATTTAAAACTGTTATTTGGGCTCATCTTTAGTTTCAAACAGACTGGAGCATGATCTGAGATGGTGTTTGTTCTATATTACATTAAGTGGCTCTAAAACATTCCGCTCCAGACATCAGGAACATATCCAACTTTGAGTGGGTACAGTGGACTTGTGAAAAAATGGTGAAATCTCTCTCCTTGGGATGTAGGCAATGCCAAATATCTACCAAGCCTAACTCTACTGTCAGTGTTAAAAGAGTCAGAGACTTTTGAGATTTTTCACCTGAACCAGCAGGCGGCCTTATCAATAGATGCTCTCAAAGCGCAATTAAAGTCTCCTCTCCTCAGGATAATCCCTGCTGCTTTGTCTGCTATCAATGATAGGATCTTTCGGAAAAACTTGGGTTGTCCTCCTTTGGAGCACATAAATTAAGCAGTTATTTTAATGCTCCCTATACTTCCAATTACCACCACATACTGCCCCTCTTTATCACAGAAGTTTTTCTGTTTTTCTCAATAAATTGATTTATTGAAAAGAATTGTGATGCCCCTCTTTCTCTCATTGTGATATGAGGAACTATATTGCTGGTCAACCCATTCCCTCCTCAACTTCACATGCTCCTTTTCTGAAAGGTGTGTCTCCTGAAGCATCACTATTGCACAGCCAAACGTCTTGAATTGGTTGAGCACTTTTTTCCTCTTAATACGGCTACTCAGCCCTTTAACATTATAAGTAACACAGATTTGATTATCCATCTTGTTATATTATGAATTTTTTCATTATAACCCTGTATTGTTTCACACATGGAGCACAAAAAAAAAATAGATTTCTTACATATACTAAGACAGGGGCGTTCAAGCACGGTCCTGGAGGGCCGGTGTCCTGCGTGGTTTCTGTCTCTCCCAGTTGCAACACAGCTGATTTCAATAGGAGGCTCGTTATTGGGCTTTTTCACAACCTTGGTGATGATATCATCATTAGATTCAGGTATGCTGGAGCAGGGAGAGAGATAAAACCTGAAGGATGCCGGCCCTGGAGGACCGAGTTTGGACACCCCTGTACTAAGATATAAGCCCATTTTCAATCGCATGACATGAAGAACATAAACAACTGAAAACAAAAGAAGTGAACAGAACAATGTAGGCTTCCACATACCAGACCTGATCAGTCGGTTATCAAACCTGAAAAACCAAGTCATTGGTGTATCCTGGGCGGAGGGTGGTGACTGATACTCTGTGAGAAAACAAAACTAAATGTTTTGCGTCGCTGTGTCTGGCTCTCAGAGCAGTTCGTTGCGCGTCTAGCTGTGGAAAGATGAAACTCCCGCCCAATTTGGCATTGAAAGCAATTTATTTAAATTCTCCTAACTGCTATTAATAATAAAGATCAGATGAAGTCGGCGAAGAAACAAAGAAAAATAAAGGAAAAAAGAAACAGCTCACTCCTTTGTAGTGAAGAAGGACTCAATCCTTGCATATGAAAGTGTGGTGGGGCAGTTCCGTGCTCTCACTCCCACGGTGCTCCACCTGCGTCGGGACAGCTCCGCTTCCAGTCACTCCATCTCGTCCACGCGCACCTTCACCCCCTTCTCAAGTGCAGGGAGAGCATCTGACATTGACGGAAAGGTTTTCTCACCGTCTTCTAGGGACACACTCAGCTGTGCAGTGAAAATACACCTTGCTCTGATGTTCTTCATCCTCAGCTGCTCAACTGCGTCTCGCACAAGCATTCTTTTCTTCTGCGGCTCGGGAGAGAAGTCGTGTTGCAAGTATATCTGCCCTTCTTTGTACATTATTTTTTTCTGCTCCCATGCTTTCCTTAGAATAGTTTCATTGACGAAGTAGTCCAGAAATTTTACAATCAAGGAGCGCAGAGCAGCATCTGGGTTCATCAGGGCTCTGTGAGCTCTCTCAATGCTTATGTTCAGCTTGAGAGGCAGTTGAAGGGCAGATTTAAGCAGCTCTTGTACCAAAAGTTAACACGACGATAACAGACAATACGCTTGTTACTTCTAAATATACTATCTACAGTCAACACACTAATCCAAACACCAACCATTGTTAGATCAATTAAACTAAGCAACTCTGTCTTAAATGTTAACATTGATATTGTTATATAAAACATTTTCAAGCATGCGCATAACACATCGGGGCACCAATAGATACAGCAGTACATGATTTGACAGTTGAACAGATGTTATCCAAGAACAATAGACATCGCCAGTACATCTCATCGGTGTGTGGTGGAGATGTGTGTGTGTCTTTGTGTGTGTGCATCTGTGTGTGTGTGCATCTCTGTGTGCGTGTGTGTGTGTGAAATTTGTCGACTGGGTGTCGTCGGAGCTGTTGTGGGGGGGCCTGCAGCGATGCACTGGGATCTGAGGCCAT
>OMNM01039833.1:0-19520 GCA_900302745.1 Parablennius parvicornis
CAGCTGAGGATAAAAAGAAAGCGCAGACTGAGTGTGCATGTGGGTGGGAGTTGAATATTTTAGCCGATGAATGGTGCCGAACTCTGTTAAGGTAATCGGAAATTTGATCCCTCTTATTGGGTTTGATGCACACAAGCCAGAAGCCCTCAGTTTGCGCCTGTGCTTCATTATAATTGTATAATTAATAAGACTCAGCTCTTTTGTCTGTGTGCCTGTTTGAAAGGGGTAAAGAATAAATGATTAAACTGAAAAGGGTAAAGAATAAATGATTAAATTAAAAGGAATGTGATGCTTATTAAAAGTGGGGTTTAATTTAGGAACTGTAGGTTATTTGAAATTTAACATCTCAAATCCTTTTTTTCAATGTGCCCAGGAGAATAAACTCAATAAAATTATTTCTCAAGAGCTTCTTTCAATTTGGAAAGGGGAAAAAAAAAACAGTATAATGGAGAACACCTTTTGAAATTATACTGTATGTGGATAACTGTAAATAACAATCACTTTTAGAATTTCAAAAGTTTTATTTGCCTTCAATATACAGCTTACCAAAGAAAGATGAGAGTGAGTGAAGGGGGAAGAAGCACAGAAGGCAGCAGACCAGATGTGAACTAGTACAAAACACAAAGCAAAACATTGATAGTTATTAAATACAAACTTATAAGGAGCAGAGAAATGTAAGAGGTTCATAAACTCTATCTCGGTGTGTATGAATGGTTTTCATAACTGTGTATGTTGATTAATATTATGTGCATTTTTTTCGTGTCTCCTGTGTGTGTTTCACAAAATCTGAAAAAGTGCCTGAACAGATGCCACAGGGGCCAACTCAGCCTCACACCTGCAGACTGCCATGAAAAACTCTATGGAATGAAGAAAAAAAAAAAAAAACACATTTGGTTGTGTGGGCAAAATATGTGGAGTGTTTGTTAAATGTTTAATATGTGAGGGAGACATGAAAATGAATTGAATGCAGTGACATAACATCTTCAGGTAGTCATTATTGGGTACTTTTCTCAAAGTTGATATGAAATGAATTGGTCTGATGACCTTAGAGAGAAACTTTTGATTAGCGTCTGTGTTTGCTCTGCAGAGGAAATGACCGTATGTCATGACATGTGTGCACGGCATGCAAGATTTTGTGTGTCATAACGCCCCGTCTTAAAGGATTTATGCTTCCTTCAGTGAATTTTAAAAGCACTGTTACCACTATCTACATGTTTTCTTCACACCCCCAAAAGAGGTTCTGAATCATAGAGCTTCTTTTAACGGCCCGCTTCAGTATTTCCTCCATTTTTACACTGTCAGTTTAGAGAAGTATAAATGAATGTCACTTGACACATCATAAATCACAGGTATTGGTTTAGTATCTTGGAGGAAATTATAGCAACATGAGGGATGCTCCGGCCGGCTTGATTGTATCACCAGTGGTTCACTGCTGCCTCCATGTAGGAAACGCTTTGACATGTTTGAAATACAGCAGCCTCTCGCGCACGTGAGTTCCTATAAACGCAGGCCTGCTTGCATCCGTGCTCAGAGGCTGAGGCGAGACGCACACATTCAGGTGCAGCTTCACATTAAAGTTGTATCAAATGTAAAATTGGCACTATTTTGAATGTCATATTGACAAGTTAATGCTGGGCGCCGGCGGGTCCCGTCAGTGGGCTCTTTGTTCAGATGCATTTTTTTAGCTCACATCCTGGAGAGGGTGGAAAGAGCACTTGCAGGCTGCCGCAATGTAACGTTTCTGTCATGTGAAAGGGGAAGAAAAGGCACTTTGAATTTTCGTGTTGATTTCCCGCTCCGTGTCTAATATATAGAGAAAGCCTTGGCTGACACCTTGATAAACAAGACATGCTTGAAATCTGTTTAGAAAGCCCTGAATGTTACTCATGATTTCTGAAAATGTGACTCAGTGTAATCTTGTCGCTTTGTTCACATTTTTTACACATACCTTCATCTGTCACACCAGCTCTCATGTGAATTAAAAAGTGGATGTATTGATTACAAAGATGTTTTAAATCACTGCATGAGTCCTCTCCTCTTTCACAGCTGCAGGATGGAGATAGTCTGTATTCCTTCTCATCTGTAGGAATTCTCTCTCTTCTACTTGACTCTACCTCTCTTGTGGCCACTACATACAATATATCTCTGCATAACGATCAACTTCCAAAAGCAGCCCACAGATAGACCTCACTGACATTTATCACTATTATTTTCATCCCTGTCTTGCCTTTATTTGACAGTGTTTCAGGGAGAGTTTACACCTTTCTCTCTTCCCATCACTATCTTTCTTTTCTATTCTGGACAAGACTGAATTGAAAAGGTCTGCTGGGTATAGGTGTCTGAGGGTGTGTTTTCCTCCCACACTTTTCCCCCGACTGCTCCCAGCGTCTACTTTCCACCCTTTTTGGCTCTGCTTTTATGACTAGAAGAGGAAGAAAAAAACATCTTTGGAGAGTAGAAATACTGATGTTTTTACCATATTTTCTTTTGTTTTTTGCCGAAGTTGCAGAGGTTTCACATTCCTGTAGTGTGGCTTTCTACCTTCACATTCAAAGTCTTCCATTATCCATCCTTGCTGGAGCTGATCAAAGTCGACTATGGGTGAATGCAGGGGTCCATCCTTGGCAGATTGCCACTCGATCACAGGGCAAACACAGAGAGACAGACACATTCATATTAACCCCCACAGGCACTTTAAGAGACACCTATCAACCTTAAAGCAAGTTTTTGGAGAGAGCGGAAGGAAACTAGAGTACCAAGAGAAAACACATGAATGCACAAGGAGAATATGGAAGACCGCCCCCACCCTTGAGTTTACACAAAACTTTGTCAAATCTTCAAATTCATTCTGTGGAGTCCCAGTTCTCATTGTTGTCTGCACCGATAGTTTGGACCTCAAAATGTATTCATGATTAAGTACATTCAGGCTCTGAGTAATTTGATGCTTTGATTGCCGAGAGGCTAATCAGAGGGCCACAAAAATGTGCCTGGCCTGTACTCAGGCTCTCTGAGATGTGAGATTGTGCTTCATGCTGTGACCATTGGAGTCTCAGAAATCAGGCTTTAAAAAAAGAAATAAAATTAAAAAAAAAAGGCTCTGGCCTCTGAGGTGGATGCTGGTTGAATGTGGCCCAGAGTAATCTACTTCTAATGGGCACCCCTGAGATTGAGAAATGATATTCAACTGCAGCTTTGGGAAACCTGACATAGAGTTCACCAGATATTGCTATATAAGTGAAATTCGTTTACCATTTACCATTGATTACAAAGCCCCATGTCTGTCTCCATACTAATATCATTAGATTATTCTTCTCCAACAAAATATTTGATGTTTTCTTCTAATCACTCTTCAAACTTCACATGAGTGGTTCACTAAATAGTTTATCTTTGTAGACACACACCTGAAAATAAGAATTTTAATAACCTTATTTTATGCTCCTTCCTTGCTTTAAAGCAGCATTGCTTGCCGTAACTCTTATCAGCAGTTGCTGTGAAAAATGGCACCAGGAGCACATTTGAGTTTTAGAAATACATTCACATGCATCACCACACTTTGGCACGGCGCTATTAATCAGGCTCATAATCCATACATTAATAACAATGTGGCATGAGAGACGGAATACAGAAACTCAGATAGTCGGGAGGTAAAGAAGGAGCACAGGCCTCTTGATCACAAAATCCAGTATTGGTGAAACTATTAGTCAATTGATCGGTCACATTGCATGGAACAATTTCTGCTAATCAGTCACTGACATTATTTTTAAACAACAAATTCCAGCTCTATGTCTTTTTAGTATTTAAGTATTGATTGGACAAAACATCTACTCTACCACAGTTTCTGAATCTAATAACAAAGATAATCTTCAGATTAAGTGGTCAAATTGAAAGGTAGTTAGAGGGAGTCACCCAGACTGCACCTTTGGTTTATTCAGGAGGGTAGCTGAGTCTTGCTGCAGTGGGATGTGTATGTTTTCTAGTTTGTGTCAACAGGAAATCATAACAGTTGATATATGTGCTGAGTTTCCTGGGTGCACTGCTGCTTATGCATGTTGCAAAAGGCCTTGTGAAGACATTAACATGTGTAGCAGCCATAATTTTTTTAGCAGAGTAAATGACAGGAGTCAGTAACGCGTGTCATGTATGTCTGTATTTGCTCCAGATTAGGAAAACCTCATTTTGCATGAGTGATCAAGTCTCCCTCGTTCGTCTGTACGTGTAGGCATAGAATTATACATGGATGCCCCAGTGTACATAATGTACTGTGTGTGTGTGTGTGTGTGTGTGTGTGTGTGTGTGTGTGTGTGTGTGTGTGTGTGTGTGTGTGTCCTGGCTTCATTCTGCTGACTGGTTTATTGCTGTTCCAGGTGACAGAGCGTGAGAACAGCAGAGTTTCAGGGTGCTGTTTTCAAGCACCACTGAAGCCACAAATTTCATTATTTCTTCTTCTTCTTTTTTTTGAATCCACAAGTAGTAGAGGGTCCTCTTCACTCCTTACTCACACATACATATACACACATGCATGCATGAAATGGCATGGGGAGTTTCTCATCCTTGTGGGGACAAAAGAAAGTCCTCATGAGAAACATTGTTTAATTTTGAAATAAAAATATGTTGTAAAGTCATGTTGTAAAAGTCACTGCAATGTTCCGAAGTGCTTTACATGTACACACACTATGGGCTCAACTTATGAATTTCTAAATTGACCTGCTCACATGAACAGATTGCAATTTTTATTTGCGTGCGCTTTGCAGGCGATAGTATTACCACGAATTACATCACGTGCAAACAGGAGCAATAAAATGAGAGTTTTTGTCACACATGAATGCTTGCAATTGAGTAATTGGTTGCACAGAGACAAGCACACAATGAAATGTGATGTACGGTTGAACGTGTTGGTGAAGGAGGTTCTCTAACATACAGGAGAATTGTGGCTAAAATAAATCTGAATTTGGCAAAAAAAACAAAACAAAAAAAAACAAGATCAACATGGGAGATTTGAAAAGACTGCAATACTTCAGAATGCGTGCAGCAAACAAAATCTGTTATAATAATGTATGCAAATAAAGGTTTTGATGGTTCAGCTAAAGTAAAGCCTCCTACCACAATAACAACATCTCTCCTCCACCTTTTCATGTATTTCAATCCCACACAATCATGAATAAAGCAAACATTTAGAGGGATTGTAAATCACATTGCGGATTGTATATTCATCTGAGGATAAACTTGCAGTCGTTTGTATGATCTCGAAAAAAAAAGAAAAAGCTTGATTTTCCATATTCATGATCGCAAATATACCAAATTGAGAGGGTTTGTTACTTTGAAACTTCAGTGTGTCTCAATAACAGATCGGCCTCCACGTGTGTGTGTGTGTGTGTGTGTGTGTGTCTGTGTGTGTCTGTGTGTGTGTGTGTGTACAATATCAACTTTGCACCCCCTTTATACATGCACACACCTTTAGTAGATCAGACCTTTGTGGGGTTTTTTTGCTTCTTAAGGACATAACATCGACTTACATCAATTTCCTGGATTAAGCTACTTGTAACTCAAACAGTGTTTCTGTTATGATTTACAATTTGAGAAAGTAGGAGAGTTACTTTGTTACTCAAACAAAAAATATATATATTGAGGGCTGCAAATACTGCTTTATGGGTACTGTGGAGATACGGTAATGCTAATCTACTACAGTGCAGTAACCTACAGTAAATAGTGGTGAAACTAAACAAACGTGTTGCCAAACACAAAATTGCTCCTCAGGTCTGGATTCTGTATATTCACACTTCAAGGAACAGTCACACTCACTCCTCTGATGACAGCAATGTCCGCATTATGGACAGAGAAGACAGACAGTTGGAAAGACGGATAAAAGTAATTTATCTCAAAATGGAAAAACTGTATCTTAACAGAGGAAGAGTTTACACCATCATATTTCCCTCATTTACATCATCTTTATTTATTCTTTGCCAAAGAAATTCAATAATCCAAACTTCAAACAGTCATGGTCAATCATAAGTGACCTTATCTGAACCCCATGTGACCATGTGTGACTCCAATGACTACATTGAATGTTAGAGAACAGAACTGAGTGTCAAGTGTCACACCCTGAGCCCTATAGTCCATTAATTCCATAGAAACATAAGGTCATCAACATAATAAACTTTATTGACACACTAAGAGAATATTCAGCCGAGTCCAGGATGAACTGATAAAGCCTCCTGGATAATGAACGAAACGTCTTCCTGGACATGTGACCAAGCTGACCTGAGTCCGTTTGCATTGTCCTACTTGGATAAATTATATAATGCAGAGACATAAATGAACAATAAGGGTTTTTGTGCAAATGGAAATGCTTTTTGTACCCACAGAATGACACATCTCCAAAATCTGACCGCAAACTGATTCTATAATAAACACACCGAAACTGCCTCCACGTACATGCGTTATACATGTTCATCTACCATCCTGTTGAACATGGCTTGTTGCTTACATCACCACAGGTTTGTTTATTTGTTAAAGACTTTTTTGGTCGGTAATTTTTATAGCTGAAACGTACATGTAAATACTCGATCTACAAGTTGCAAAATAAAGAAATTGAACCTGGAAATGACATTTTTTTTTCATCCCAGAAAGGCCTTCTTTCTCTCTTTTTCTCTCTACCCCGTGAGGCAGTGGAGACAATGATCCTATCACATCAGGAGGAGATTAAACAAGGAGTGTCACAATGACACAGTGAGTTTGATAATGGGACAATAGAAGCTCTTTCAATTACAACTCTTTCTCTGGAGAAATCGGCTGAGAAGGAAATTCTTCCAATAACTTGGCCCTGTCTCTGTTTATTCATTTTGACATTTAAATCTATCTTTCTTTAACCTTCTTGCTGTCCAAATTGAATAGCGCTCGAACATGCTCCCATCAAGATAAGATGGAGCTGAAACACCTCTGCAAAGAGCGTTCTAGACTGTGTAATTAGTAAAACCAGAGGTTGAACAAGAGAAGGTAAAGTTGGTTCATAACATATTTTGAAAGGGCATTTAAAGGACGGAGTATTTGGAGACAAAATATTTTTGTGAGGCTGAAAGATTCTTGAACTCGTGTTTTGATTGTATTCCTGAAAGTATTATTGACTCATTGATATGAATAACTAAAAATATCATGAATATAATTAATATATAAAATATAATTAATTACTGTGAATTTTATTTTTGTCATAGTGGTTTTTGTTAGAGAAATGCTATATTAGTCATAAAATTGTTCTGCTTTTTATATATTAAACTCAAGATGTGTATAGGAGTTTGTGCCAACTTACACAGGAGTTTGTAAGAAGATGTTTGACTGTTCAGAATAAAGCAACGGTTAATCTACAGGAAGTTGTCCCAACTGCATTTTCCCAAAGAATTACATGAGTAGACTGATAATGTGTCATCGTTTGCAGTCACTCGTCACTAAAAGCCTGGAAAGTCCACCAAGCACATTTCTAAAATATGCAGAGTTTGGAGTAGTAGCAGTGTGAGAGGCTGCTGTCACCAATCGTCACATAATTGCATCTGTTATTTGCGACAACGATTGGCTTTACTCTGTCATTTTGATGTGTAAAAAAGCTACGTGCAGCATCCTAAGCAAATACATTATGATGCTAAACTATTCGCTTATGTTTCATTTGGTGTCAGTGCATGTCGCACAGATCTGCCGGTGTCATTGTGATTAATGGGCATCCTGAATATGCCTAAACAGCATCCCCTCAGCCCTCTCCGTGCTATTCTCGGTGAGTCAGTTTGTAAACTGTCTCCAGCAGCACCTTGTCAAGTCCGATTTCCTCCCGAGTCCGGTCTCAGAAGCCACAGGGCCAGCTGCTTCCAACTTTAGGACCTGTTATCTACTTGCCTTTGGCTGCCCTCTGGCCGTGTCTGGCCTCAGATTTAGTCAAACCACAGCGAGCTTACAGATAATTATCAGGCTGAGGCCAGCTGTGTGGCACGCATCCACAGGCTCTTTGTTGCTAATTGAATTAGACCCCATGCTGGAAGTGACAGAGAAATGAGCAGTCTCCCCCAGCGAGCCATGTGATTAGCAGGTTTGGAGAGGAGAGGCCGGCTTGGGATGGCACGCCGGTGTAGATGGCTGATGCCTTCGACTCGCCGTCTGCATCACATCCATCCGGACTCTGATGTTCCTGTCAGGTTTCATTTGATGAGCGTGTCAATGGGGGTCAAGTACAGAAAGACAGTAAGAAATGGACGGCTTCCAGGCTTTCAAAGTGAGTGCAGGAGCTCAAAATGTCTGTTTATTGTTCTCTCCTTTTTTCTTTTTCTTTTTTTTGCCATCTGCTTTTCAACTTGTTGTTTTCTAGGCCCTGTGGCAGCGTTCAGATTCAAAATCCTCAATAAAACATGCAATGAATAATCCATTTCCACCATGAAATTTGTAATTATTTATGCGTGAAGCTCTTTGATGAATACCAACGTATGCAAGCTTGGCATCCTATAAACAAAGTGGTTTACACAGAGGTCACTTTTCAAGTAAAAAGACATATTTACATTAACAATGAGCCATTTATCGCACAGAAATTTGTGCAAATATGTAAAAAAAAAACAACTTAGTTTCCCATCACTTAAAAAATAAAGAACTTCATCATATTAGAACCACATTTGAATTGTTCCCAAAAACAAAACTATGTCTTCTTCTCATTACCTTCTCAGCTTTTGGCCTAACAAACACCCATTAATGTACTAATATGAACCTTTGTACACTGTCTGGACAATAATGATATCAACATTATTTTCTTTATTTTATAGAGGATTTGTAGTGCACATTTCATAATATTTCAAACAGAGATTTAGTGTGATCCGATTGGTTTGCGTTTCTGTACTGCATACCTTTGTTAGTACATGCAAAAAAGTTCATGCAAAAAGAACATACATTCTTGTAAGCATGCATATTGAAGAAAAGTTTTTTTTTCAATAGTTAATTGACTGTTACTTTTCATTTCAAAATCAGACAGTAGTTGTGACAACTGCTTACAAATGCTTTTTGCAGCCCGTCATGAGCCTTTCAGTTAGAGCTGCAGACTGTCACCCATTCTTTCTTGTGGATCACTTAATTATACTCTGTTTAAACTCTTCACACATTTTCATCGATGTTCAGAGGACAGTAACGACCACCTCAGAAGCTTGAGTTATGAGTTTGCTGTCGATCAGGAGTGTCAAACATGAAGGTTGTGATGCCTTATTATTTGCGAAGTAGCACCAGTATCAAAGCCATCATGAATTCTCCAAAATGTACAAGGGGCTGCACAGTGGTATCGTAATTCCCACTCTCGCCTCTGGAGAAGCTTGTGGGTTTGAATCAGGGTTTAGCTTTTTTGTGAAGTGATGTATAAGATGACAAAGACAAAAAGACAACATTTTTAGCATCAAATGGAGAACATTTCACTGTTTTACACCAGGATGCAAAGTGAAAACCATACATTTTCTATACTGTTTAATCCTTTTCAGAGTTGCAGCGCATTGGAGCCAACTCGCTATGAACGAGGGCGTGATACACCCGGGACGGGCCGGAAGTCTATCACTAAGCAAACAGAGAAACAGGCACACACAGGGAGAACATGCAATCTCCACACAGAAAGGCCACGGCCAATATTTAAATCTGGACTTTCTCAAAGTCAGAGTCCTAACTTATTGTGCTTCTTAATTATCAGTCTGTTCTTTTTCTTTTTATTATACGTGAATATTTTCAGGAGGCAAGTCAAATGTGAAATTGCTATTTGTTGTTTTATTGGCGGTTGGTTGTATTGGTTGAACTAAAGTATGTTTGAGGAATTTAAATATCTATGTGATTCACCCTTTCTCATAGCCATGCGTTGTTTCCTCTGTCACGAGCTTCCACATTCCCTAAACCACAATATTTCCACCGCTCATCGCCGATAGGCGTGAATGTTAGTGTGTGTGTGATGTCTGTCTCTGTTTTTGCCCTGTGATGCCCTGTGAGGATGTTTCCTGCCCTCGCCACTCCACGTGTTTCCAAAATGATTTTGGCTTATTCAGATGTTGCTTTGCATGGTTTAGACCGAGGCCCTGATGTCACCTGTTGGATTCTTTTCAAACAAAGTGAAATGTGGCATCACTCCTATAGCCAGATGAATTGCCCTCCAGGTCCTCTGTAGTTTCAGGTATTCTCTTTGCTTTTTATTTCCCACAGATGAAAAGTTTTACTCAAAACTTTTCTTTGTCCTTGAAATATTTTTTTTTTGACTTTCACAGTTTCCTCTAACTTTCCTCTCTTTGGCATTTTGGACACGAGCATTTTGAAGCTGGATGTCATCCAACTTTTTTGCATATAAGTCTATCCTTCATATTCTACAATATACCCGTCAGTTCCTCAGCGAGAATGCAGTCAACAAATGGCCAACGTGAAATGTGATAGTGTGAATGTCTTTATTTGTCTTCACGCTTGTCCCTGATCTCAGTTCAATGCTGTACCAAGATCACATTTCCTCCCTCCGCTTGTCCTTGCTTTCATGTGGCTGTCAGATCTTCTCTTGAAGTCGGATATTTTCTGTCACAAAATTGCTAAATTAGTAGCATGCCTTTCTGCTAAAATATAAAGAACTTTGTTCAATGTGCATTCTTGTTGCCTCAAAATTTTGTTGTAACTTTTATTGTGGGAGGACGTATGAAAACCTCATAAAAGTTTTCACAGCTGCTATTAAACTGGATCATACAGGCAGGGAAATAATTGACACTTCTCAAGACGACACAAACCTAACAGCACAACTTTTCTGAGTTTTCTGGAGCTCTTATATTTTTTTGTAAGATCTGTTGGTGTCTCATATCAGAGCATGACAAACCATTTTACTGTGGAGTCATTTACTGTCTATTATCATTTTTACTTGCTGCCTGCAACCAGTGATGCAGATTAATTAGTAACGCGTTACTCTCATATTTTCAGTAACGAATAATCTAAGGCATTACTATTTCCAAACCAGTAATCAGATGAAAGTTACGCTTCCTAGTCACTGCGCATTACTATTGTGACCTGACCCGCCCCCTTTTCCACTCTCAGCCAATTACAGGCCATTTCACACAAAAGAATCAGAACCAACATGGATAATCAATAAACCTTAATATTGCATCAATAACACAACTGCAGAGACGTAACATTAATTTTGTAATTTTCCTGAGTAAAAAGATATATTGGCAGGAAGCCCGCCCTTTTCCCAATCAATCAATCAATCAATCAATCAATCAATCAATCAATCAATCAATCAATCAATCAATCAATCAATCAATCAATCGATCAATCAATCAATCAATCAATCAATCAATCCATCAATCCATCTATCAATCCATCAATCAATCAATCAATCAATCAATCCATCAATCCATCAATCAATCAATCAATCCATCAATGAAAGACTTTATTGGTCCCGCGAGGGACAGTTAAAAGGTCGCATAGAGCAGGCAGTAACTGGTAAATAAGTACCAGTAATAGTAAAAATCTGATAATAAAACCAGATATATATATATACAATCAAGAATGTAGGTCAAAGGTTAAATATGTATAGACATGGTGCAGGTGGCAGTGATCAGTAGAGTTTTTGGTAAAATCGGTTGACATTTTCATGTTGGCAGGGTAGGGGGGGGTGTTGTCGCCAGCTGCTGAAAATAACTAAAAACGTACTTAAAATCTAACTTGCTTACTTTTAAAAACAAATAATCAGTAAAGTAACCAAGTTACTTTTTGAAGGAGTAACTGTAATCAGTAATCTGATCACTTTTTCAAGGTAACAGTAGCAGCACCGCCTGCAACCTGTCCGCATTAAAACTACACCAAGAAGTGGGACACACTGGCTGACACAGTGTGTGTGTGTGTGTGTGTGTGACATTTGGTAATATCACACGAGATTATAATGGAGCACTAAAAAGCTCATTCCTGGACACTGGTGCATTATTACTCTATGATTTTATTTGTCGGAACCTTACAGCTTCACCTCTTTTTAAACCGAGATAAACATCTTTGCACAGTGGAGCAGTTACACAATGCCGTCGTAGTGCAGCTCCAACAGTTCACTGGTCCGATTGGTAAGATGTTATGGAATGTGACAAAAGTGAGTTGGTAATCATCTTAATTATTTATATACACCTCTGTTGGATGTGAAAATTGGGTTGTTGAGCTCAGTCGTGCAACAATTTTTTCATTCTCTCTGAGTGAAACTGAATAACATGAGAAATAGTGTCCTTTGTGTGTACAACAGAATCGGATAAAATACTTTCTATTATTTATTCTTTTGCTATATTTAATTGTTTGTGTATAATTCAGGATGTTATACGTTTCTGGGTCGTCTTTCTACGAGGTCCTATATATAATCTCTCCTCACTCGTTGCCTTCTTTTGTTTAGTTATACTGTATCTCTTCATTGACAGAAAGACTATTTGTAGACTTTGGCAATATTTTCTATTTTCTTACATATAAACATTGATGACATTCAGTTTATGCATGTTTAAATAGTTGTGGTTATTATGGAGGTGAGTTGCACCACATGCTACTGGAACCACCAAACTATTCCCTGTGGACGAGGGAGTGCATCAAGCTTCTCAGTCTATTCCTCTTTGACATCCTCGTGGTCTGCTTGACACTGGAAGTCAGAAAGATGCTGCCAAGAATGTTTGATGTGCTTCACCAGCAAAGAGAAACTGGAGTCTGACCCAGGGAAGTGGAGAACACCACTGGACACATCAAAATTGAAAATCTCAAGGAGGACGACCAAATGCTTCTGCCTACACCGTGGTGTAGTTGAAAAGGTGCAGCTGCAAGGAGCTGAAGTACCCAAAGTGCAGGGATTCAAAAACCTTGGCAGCATACTGATAAAAGTGGGAACATCCTAGGTAAGAGGGGGGGATGCGAGTCTGGCGGGAGGAACTGGAAGAAAATGGCAAGTGTGCAAAGAGACTGCAAAAATTGGTAGTGTGGTCCACAGCCTTATTGCACAGCATGGAGAGGGTCCCTCTATCAACCATGCAGGAGAGACGAGTGGAAACAGCAGAGATGGAAAAGTGCATGAGGGCATGCGGCTGGACAAGAAAGGCATAGAAACCTCGGCAGTGGAAATGTGAGGCTGAGAATGCTTGATCACGTGAAAATAACTATTGGATAAGACTGAAGGTGATTGGAGAATGACGGGAATGGAGTCAACGTGAAGGAAAAGAGGACTACCAGAGAAGTAATGGTGGGACAACTTCAGGGAACATCTAGGAGGCGGCTGAGGCTTTGTTGGTTGAGCGCTCGATTCTCAATCAGAAGGTTGCAGATTTGATTTCTCATCTCCCCCCTGTCCACATGTCCAAGTGTGTCTGAGCAAGACAATGAACCCAAAACTGTACCTGAGGGTTTGCATGATAATGAGCGTTCATGTTGTATAGAATAATGTCTTTAAGTTTAATAAATCCAGACTCAAAGTGTTGGATTGATGAAGATTTGTTCTTTTAAACAACAGTGCTCCTTCTCTATCAGTGAAGTCACAATTTGTAATGACATTAATGACATAATAGGACTTTTTTTTGTGAGTTGATTGCAATTGATCACACTTTTTCCATCTTTTTTAATGTCAGTCATTTTGTATATGTATCACAGTCTTTTGGCAATATGTGTATTGCAGACATTGATGTGGTAATAACAATTAATAATAAATATATTATGCAGTCCTACTGTGGACCCCGAGTCACAGAAATAATTCTTGAAGTATCCCCCAACAATCCAGATTTTTCTCTCTAAAGGGTGAGAAATCCATTTCTTGTGTTTTCTGGATGCTACACGTGGTCTACTCTTCCCTCCAAACAACAAAGTGCCACGTGGATTTATTCAGCTCTCCTCGCCTCTGTCTCCCTCCCACGCCTTGCTCGAATGACATGATTCTGTTTTGTGGCAGTGCGCCACAGAGACCATGCATGAAATTTATTGGCCCCGAGTCCTGCCATTTGACACGCAAGACGTGGCTAACAGATCTTGTGCCATTTCCCATCTCCTCCGGCTCCCGTGTAAAGCTGACCTTTCCTGCCTCTAGGCTATATTTAAACCACGAGCACCAGAGACTTATGGTGCCATGGGAAATTTTATTATCAGCGGTCTCCATTTGTCTGACTTAATTCAGGGCGACCGTAGATTGTGCCGAAGCACGCCGTATATTTACACTCGGCTACGGCAAACAAGGGCATTGGTAACAAACCCGGCTATCAACACCCTGGCGGGGGTGACGCCTGCTGAAGCATTCCTCTGAGCTGCTCTGATGGATAGAAAACATTTACTGTAGCCTCTATTTACAGGCCACATAACTACCACTACAGTGTGAGACGAATGAAGAAAGTGAGATATTATTCCTTAAGGCACGGGTTTGACCAGAGTCAAACACAACGGGACTTGACATTTTGAAAAATCTCAACTGGTAAAATGTCATAGATTTCAACATCAGCCATTACCATTTGTCCTCATTAGACCAGACAGCAGGTTGAATAAGCTCACACACACGCGCCCGCACGCACGCACTTATTCTTTTTTAAATTCTCGCCCAGCCATCTGCTTAACCATTCACTGACAGTCTTGTTTTTTTGCACATTGCTAGGTATGAGATGGGAGTTCAGCGGGTGCTCCAGGTGGATCTGAAAATGGAAAGCTTCCCAGAGCTGATGGGCAGCCGCTGGATGGCCTGGCAGGTGGAGTATCCAGCCAGTCGCGCCGCCACACAAGAGGCTGAGACGGAGATCCGACTGGCGCAGGAGGACCTGGCGGGCATTGTGCCCCTGGCAATGGTGAGTGAGGCCACTTACAACGCAGTGCAGCTCCCACATAGATGGCTGCACACTTATTACTATGAATGTAAAACAGTGCGTACTGATTCTCTCAAGCGCCTTATTCTCAATTTGAAATGTGACACAGCACTTGCACAAACTGCACAGAAGATGTCTACGTGATCTGGTCTTTTGTTTTCATCAGATTTTACAAATTGGCAGCAAAACACTAATTAAAACTGGACACATTGGCGGGAGACTTTAATAAGCAGCATGTGGAGTTCAAGAGATTCAACGAGTTTGTATGCATACAAATGAAATTACAACATTATCTGACTATTACTAAAGAAATTAACTTTATTCAATCATGTAGTGTTTTGTGCTGCTTTTTATCTTTTCTCTACTGCAGTTTATTTTAATAATTTTTACATTATTACACTTTGATCAAATAGGCCATATTATTGGATTTTAAAAGCTGTATACATGTATGCATGCATGTATGTATGTATATCATTATTTGTTTTTAAGTTTTTACCTTTTTAACTGTATTGAGATTTTCAACAAAGCAATAGTACTGCTAATTAATTTGTATGAAAATGTAAATAATACAAATAAAATGTATATATAGAGTAAGCAGAAAATACACAAGTTCTTTGGCCTGCCACAAAGTCTAACCATTCTATCCAATCATACTAATGCACAAATAATATAATGTATGTGCATAAAACCACTCTGCTTAATAAGTGTTTTTACGGTCTACTTTTGATTTTATATATCAATACCTAAGTACATTTGCATGATTTTGATTTAGTTTGCACCTAGTGTGTCATTGTAGCATAAGTCTTTTTTACTCAAGTGAAGGTTTGAGATTCTTCAGTCACCACTGCTGCCTCGATGCAGGTAAAAATGTAGGTCTGTACCCACAAAGTGTGTTTAGGAGCCGGGCAGAAAAAGACCATCTGCAGTTCCCAACAGGCGTTAGATGGAGTCTCGAAGCTGGATCTGGCCTCAGGGTAAGCCTTAAGCTGTGTGTCTACCTCAGCGAGGCAAAGGTAGTCTGTTGTTTGGATTAATTCCTGTAGAAGTTCACATAGAGAACTTTTCCCGCATCTTTGTAGCTCTGCTCGGCAACCCGGAGAGCGTTGCTTCTGATAGAGATCAGGAAGTTCCAGGTGAATAAATGACTGACATCAATTGTGTTGACTAAAGAGAATGACACGCTGTCGCATCAGCGCTGATTGCGAGCACAAAGATTGCATTCATTTCTATTTCTGTGCTTCTAATCTGCATGACACAGACTTTACTGTTGTGTCATTGTTATTCTCTAAGTATTGCCCTTAGCTGTGTAGATGATAGATGCCTGTGGGTGGCTGTTCCTGGATTCACAGAAACACGAAGCATCCTCACCCACAGATCCATTCTCAGGATAATTGAAGCTATGTGTTTAATGCTCCAGTATTGCTCAACTTCCTTCTCTGGCTTCCCTTTCATGTTACCGATGCATCAACAGCCTGCTTCCCTTGCTCTAGGAATATATCCTTTGCTCCCACACCTTCTGACAAAAACTGTAGAGATTATTTTCATGATTATATAGCAAATGCGCTGTTTTGGAAAAAAACAACAACAACCAAAGAACAAGCTTTTGCCTTTTTCAATGAAAAGCCAACTTTAAAATAAAATCTTTACTTGACTGATTTAATTTCACTTGATTTTAACAGCTTCAACAGTAACAGCAATACGATCTGTTTGTTTTTCTCAAATGAATTTTGTGAATGAGCAGGCAAGCTGTTACCAATCAAATTTACAACAGTTTTATAATGATCTAATCTGCTCATATTTACACAGTATAAGTTTGTTTTTAATACTTCCAGTAACTCACAAAGCTTTTTTGTTTTTGTATTCAAGAGGACCATGAAGGATCCAAAAATTAAATAACTTTACCTGCAGTTGAAATAATTACCTCATTGAGCTGCAGTCCAACTAGTAAATAAGAGTAAAAGAGCAATATTAGCAACATTTTTCACTTGTAACCACATTAAATTGGTCCATCACATATTTTTCCATGCAAATGTTGCAAGAATAATCCACAAACAGGAAAGTTTGGGTCAGAATTAACTCGTTGTTCATATGCATGTCACAAGCCACTTGCTTGAAATTTATTCCACCTTCACAAGAACTGTCTTGTCTGATCGTGTCAATTTGAGGTCATTAGACAGACTAACAATCGATTTGACACCATATGGAAAAGACTTGTGGACAGGTTTTATCTAAACGTTTCTCAAAAAATACTCTTTTGAACTTTCACTCAAATTTCGAGCAATATAGTTGAAAGACCCTGCAACTTGTGGAGAAACTGCAAGATATTTTCAAAAGTCTTTTGTGAAACCCATTTGTAATATGTTGCATCCCGTTGGAATAGGTGCGTGCGTGCGTGCGTGCGTGCGTGCGTGCGTGCGTGCGTGTTCAATGCATGAAGAAAGTAGATTTTGAATATTACTTACCTTGCTTAGCTATTCTGTTAAAATGTGTTGTCGATGAGTCAGTGCAGCAGATATTATGGTGTTACTGAAGACGACTGGTTTGACTGACCACCATATACCTTTGACACCATCATTTCAAACATTTCCATCAGGTTATTAAAGAGAAGTTGAATCGTGGTCTCCTTGTTGAAAAGTTGACAGTTTTCTCACTAAACTACGAGGCTGCATAATCGTTCCCCTTGCTTATCCACTTCATTTTGCATCTGTAGCACATACAACTTCCTAAGGTGCACAGCGTCTCCAGCCACCCCGTGGTGCAATACTTAACACACCGCACAAATGCTTATATATGTAGACACATTCAGAACTCATTAACTCTGTCTGTCTTCTTCCGTACCCCCCACCCTCGCCCCCCCTCTCGCACACACACGCAAGCACATAAGGCTTTTGCAATCTGCATGCCCCAATATGAGAGAAGCACACAAGCGAGGAAGAGGAAGGCAGAATTAGATTACTTGGGATCACTGTGGCATGAAAAGGCCCACAGATAAGTTCCTCTCCCGCCTCCCTGCTACACTCCCCACTGATAGAAAGGAGGAAGTAAGGTAATGTAAAAGCAGTGCCGTCAACCTCTCTTTACACACACATGCACGCACATATCACCCCCATCATCGCCACCTTCCCTGCACAAGAGAAAACAAAGTCCTATTCCCACAGAAAGCTGGTTTCCACTCACAGAGATGAATCACCCAAATAAAAGTAGTCAAGGTGCGAATGGAGATTACTTATTTATGGTATGTGTAACAGGATATATGGTAATATGGTTTGTTCAGGTACATAATGATTGTGAGACCAGAGTACGGATTGTAACTTCATACGATAAAAGTGAAATGGCTCCAAAAGTCCAATAATACTTTGCAGACCACAAAATGCAGCAAGTTTATCCCGTGGACAAAGTAGAGTTGGTCACTTTAATGCCTCAATAATGACTGATATTCAAGTTCAGATACAGCCTTGTCTTCTCACCACTTCACTTACTGACTTTTACATGAATGCTGACTGTAACCATGTTGTCCTTGATAATAAATGACATTGAAAACATGGCTGCACTTTTTTTGTGAGATGTTGTGTGCGAGGACAAAAAGAGCTGACCAGTCAGAATATGTGTCTCCACTTTTCTACAATATAAGCTTTACACAAAGAACAGAGCAATGAAATCCTGTCCTTGGGTATCAGGTTACAAGTTTAAGATAAAGAGTAGCCTCCAAAAAAAAACCCAAGGAGAATTCCCTTCTCTTTTTGGTGCTTTTTCCGACTATGATAGATACATACTGACTCTCAATCACTCTGCAACTCAGGGTTAATGAGCCAATGATCAAGAAATAACTTTGCAATTTGACCCAGATTTTTGATCGAGCTTTGCCACCTGTCATTGTCATACACACTCAGTATTGTATAAACAAAACGTACAATGCACTATGCATTGTCATACCATGAAATCAGAACAAGCTTTTGTTTCTGCAGCGGTTGTATTGAAGTGCCTTGTCTGTTTGATTGCTCCCTCGGGGTTTACACTCACTGCCTGCGTGCATCAATGAGCCGCGGCCTCCCATGACTTTATCACTAGTTCACCACTTGGTCTCTCTTGGACCACTTTTGATGCTGACCACCTCAGGTCGGAAACACCCCGACACTGAAAACACTGCAAATCCTTGTATTTGTCCATATTTCTCCTTCAAACACATCGACATGGAGGACTCTTGCTGCTGTCTAACAGTCCAGCACCCCCACTAACAGGAGCTATGATCAAGAGATTATCGGCGTTCACTTCACCTCAAATAGGTTATGATGTGATGGCATATTGGTGTATTGACGTCTCCCTTTTGGCAAACCGACACCCTGGGAGAGCTCCCACAATCATTTCTCTCCACAGGTTCTTCCATTGTATTATTGAATTGTCTAGTTGCCTCCTGTTTCATTGTATTTTAAAAATCTGTGTTTTTGAGAGATGAAGTAATGAACTGAACACGATTGAAAGCTGCCTATAGCTGCAGCATTGAGTGTTGATCTTCATTGGGACCTACTGTAGCCTATTAGAAATACCACATCACAAAAACAATATAATATTTCTTAATGGAGCTTTGAAAGAAATATAATTGTTGAACCGCCTTTGTTGTCAACTTAACTGCGAATCTAAGTTAAGATGAACTACAGGCTTTTTAACGTAGTCTCTTTGGTGTCATTATTGTTGGTAATGCATTTTTCC
>OMNM01039834.1:0-11158 GCA_900302745.1 Parablennius parvicornis
TTTTCCTCACACAGTGCCCCACATCTTCACATAGTGTTGAACAAATTGTTGATGGTGGCTGTGGAATGGGGAATGTTTCTCCACTCATGTTTAATGGCGGCAAGTTGCATTATCACGCAGCAACATGAGGTGATGGTCGTGGATGAATGGCACAACAACGGGCCTCAGGATCTCGTCACGGTATCTCTGCTCGTTCAAAATGCACCCGTGTTCATTGTCCTTAACATACACCTGCCTATACCATAACCCCCCCACCACCATGGGCCACTTGATTCACAGCGTTGACATCAGCAAACCACTCACCCACACGACGCCAGACACACTGGCTGCTCTGCACGGTTAAAACTGGGATTCATCCATGAAGAGAACACCTCTCCGAAGTGTCATACACTATTGAATGTGAGCCTTTTCCCACTGAAGTCGGTTACGACAATGAACTGCAGTGAGGTGGAGACACTGAAGGGGACGACGAGAACTCTGTAGCATTACGCTGTGTGATAAAACTGCACATTTTAGAATACCCTTCTTTTTATTGTGGCCAACCTGTGGACACACCGGTGAAATAATCCTGTTGTCTAATCAAGCATCTCAATATGTCACACCTGTAAGGTGGATGGATTATCTCAGCCAATGAGAAGTGCTTATATTTTTGTTCAGTGTGATTCTGTGTCAGATATGTATTTGGCCCACTAACTTGCTGAGAGCCATTTTTTTGAAAAAAAAAAACATTATGTTACTTACAATTTCAGGTCCTTTCGAAAAATTCGAGAACAAATAAATGTCAAGTCATTAAATTTTACCATACTGTTTTGGAAGCAACAAAATTTGATGACAAAAACAGGATGTAAATTCCTTTTACACAGAAGAGTTATTTGAAAAAAGGTTTAAGTAAAAATTCCTCTAATTCTCTCCCTATTCAGTTAGAAAAAACAAGACAAACTTGGAGGGAAACTTTTGTTTTAATGATGTATAATAACAAACAAACAAAAGCACCGCGTCAAAAGACAATTTTAATAGTAGACTAGAATAAAAACAGTTAAAGATCAGCTAAATGTTGTTTTTGTTGTGTGAATTATTCCAGATGTGTGCCGACTGTGACCAGATAGTCACAATTTGGAAAATATTGACAAAATGGGAAAAATGCAAAAGAGTTATGTGACTTTAGACCAGATTCACTTCTTGCATTCCTGGTCATGATATATATATATATTTTTAAAGTCATAAAAGATATGGTGGTCTTCCTTATAGATGGCCAACTAAACCCGTGTCAGTTTGTTTATCAGACTGACAAAGGACTCGACGATGCCAAACTTTTTATTCTGGACAGAGTTTATAAGAACCTGGAGAAACCAAAGTGTCATGTGAGGATTTTTAAAATACCTGCTCAGTTTTTAGTGCTGCTTTTAGATTCTTTTAGCAAACAAAATCCAGCAAGTGTTGGTGTATGGACACGTTTCTTTCACCAGGGTTTCGAACACAGACTCCCCTCGGGGGTTGTGTCCTGTCACCTTTGCTCTTTATTATGTACACTGACAGCTTTTACAGGAAGGCAGTCATTTTGTCAAATTTTCTGATGACAGTCACGGTCAGGCCTTACCGGCTTTTGTGGAATGGTGTGATGACCATTTCTGGGATTTGAACATACTACAAACCAAATGAGCTAATAACTGCTTTTAAGCAGAACAAGGATATGTATGATTCATGACCAAAGCTTCTAAATTACTGACTCCTACAAATATCTTGGCTCTGTGTTGTATTCACAGCTTAAAATTCACATAAAAACAGAGGTGACTGCCAAACTGGGTCAACAAAAAAATTATTTAATGCAAAAGCTAAATTCTTTTAATGTCAGTTCAATTCAGTTCAATTCAGTTCAATTCAATTCAATTCAATTCAACTTTATTTATATAGCACCAAATACAACACAGTCATTTCTAGGTGCTTTTAACAGAGGAAAACCCAACAAATCTACACGAGTAAGCAAATCTACTGCTATGGTGGAAAGGAAAACCTCCCTTTTAACAGGAAGGAACCTTTGCAGAAACCAGACTCAGAGGTGGCGGCTTTTCTGCTGTCTGGTTGGGGTGAGAGAATAGAGGACAGGATAGATAGACAGATAAACACATCAGTGACACATCTTACAACATTTTTTAACCATTCTTTTATTGAAAGCATTTCAACATTTTCATTTACTTGCCTGTATATATGTACTGTTTGTGAAAGACATAAACAGCTTAAAAGGCATAATTAAAGTGAGCTCCAAAATTATTGGATATATAAGTGAAGACCACACCCATTTCAAATGACTTTATTTAAAGGACATTATCTATTTCTTGTCTTCTTTTTTAATCACTGTTTTAATATTGTCTTGTGTTTTCCTAATTTGATTTATCTTTTATCTTACCCAGTTTTATCTTGCTTTATTACTTGTATACGTAGGCTGCTTACAATGTTCTGACATCTCCCTCTGTCTCATGCTTAATTATTGCTCTTGACGGATTATTATGTTGTTGACTGTACGTATGAATGCACACAGTGAAGCTACAAACAAAGCGGCCCTTGTGGGATGAATAAAGTTAGTTGAACTGAACAATATAGGTTCTGCTATATAGATTATTTTACAAGCATTCAGACAGAAAGGGGTGTGGCCTGTGAACTAAACAGGCGTTGACGGGCCTGCTCGAGATGAATCATTTCCCTGAATTATAAGTGACATGACAAAAAAAAAAAAATCAAAAAAGGGAATGATAATTAGGTCTAAATGTGTCAAATATCATTTCCTCCCATATTCCCTGCGTGCCTCGTGTGCGGTATTGTAGTTGTTTACGTCCCGCAGCCGCACCTCCTGTCATGTGATACGTCCTGTTACGTCACAGTGACGTCGGGCACGCCGCTGAGCGTGCTGCAGAGTTTGAAGTCTGAGTAGTTAGTCACTTAGTAAGTACAGCAATAAACATGGAAAACGCTGATATGTGCCGAGGCGCTACCTGACAGACACCTTCAGAAACACCTGGCTCCGGGAGTCGGATCTTTTCCTCCGCGGTGAGTGAAAGGTTTATTTTTTTTTTTTTCCACGTTTACCTGCAGACTTCAGAAAACTGTGATGAGACGCCAGGACGCGCTCGTCTTGAGGAACTTCTTTATCAGAAGCGCAGATTTTCTCCACTCATAAAAAGTTGAATATTTAACACTTAATCACTGGCATGTCCCAAAAAGTAAAACATTCACCACTAGACTCGTGTATTTGCATTCTGCAGTGATTTTAAGTAGATGTTGTAGGATTAATAGTGATTACAAGAAATGGTAATACAAATGAAATATTCCCACGATATTTAAAAAACAAAACAAACAAAAATCAAACAAACAAACAAAAAAAAAACAAACAAACAAAAAAAAAACCTTTGTGTGGAAGTCTTTCATTGTATGTGGGAATGTTTTAATATTTGTCCTATAGCATGCAGTGTTTATCCTGGGATCGGTGCTGCATGTATTCAGGAGAACGAACCGCGGCTCTCTTCACAGTTGTGCTATGTTGTAAGTGAAACAGCAGGAACAATGTCTCTGTTTAAATGTGATAATATTTCAACTTCGTGGAATGTATTTCCCCAAAATATTTGTCCTGTTTTTATCTCCTTCCTTCCTCCAACATGTGGGTTTCCTCCACACAGACAGTCTCTTCATCACACAGAATGATTATTTCTTCTCGGTTTTCCTGAAGAAAAAAGCAAGTTTTTGTTCAAAGATTGTTGTGATCTCCTAATCATCACAACAGCTATAGTGTCAAACACATTTTTTTTTTTAAATTGCATCGCTTTTTTTAGATTCTTCCTTGTCTAGTCCACAGAGAAATGCATTTTTTTTTTTTAAATAAAGGTTTTGTTAACTTCTTGTTTGTATGTTAAACTTCTCAGCCAGGTTTGTCAGTATCATCTACTTGTACAGCTTTATCAAATGATCCGTGGATTTACGTTTTCACTAGATCTCTGTAGGCTTTTTTTTTTTTTTTTTTACTTTTTCTTCTATTATTCATCGATTTATCTTTAACAGTCAGAATATCTCACTAAGTTGAGAAGAGATTATACTGGTTTAATTGTGAATTTGGAATTTGCACACACACACACACGCACGCACGCACACACACACACACACACGCACACACACGCACACCGGAGTTTCAAATGTCTGCAGCCTTCAGCAGTTTGCCTCGGTTGGATGGACAGTCCGACCTGTCTGTCCTCTGCGGGAACTTTTAGTAATTCCTCTCGTTTGGAGCGTGAAACACGTCCAATCAGACCCGAGCCTTCCCTCTGTGTCCATTAGATGGCGCCCTCTTGTAGCGCTGAGCCGCCTCCCGGCTGCTCTCCTCGTCTCCATCTGAGGCTGTTTGATCTGCAAACATTTGCAGATCGTCTGTCTAAATCTGCTTTTGTATGTCTCCATTACTCACGGGTAATTTCACAGAAAGTATGCATTTGTCTTCTGAGAATTTGGTGTTGAGAGAAATATGAATGTTTGTTGAAACAAAGCTTTTGTTGATAGATGACTGAACTACAGACGTCAGCGGCTTTTTTTTTTTTTTGCAGTTTACCATGTTGGCTATTCGCAAACCTGACCTAAGCTGTAGCCACGTCACGGGAAATGTGTGTTGCTGTGCTTCGTATACAGATTGCATTCATGTTTGTTTTCATTCACATTGTGGGAGTTTTCTTTATACCGTCCACCCATCTTCTATAGCGCTTTCTCCTGTGGGGCGCTGGAGCCAATCTCACCAAACACAACCGGATTTCCTGGACAAAATTCGCACACACAGAGAGAACATGCAAACTAACCACTGCCCCACTGTGCGACCCCATGCTCATGTCAGACAGACATACATACAGACATTCATTGATAAAGGTGATGGGTTACTTTTAGCATTCTTGATTCTGAAAAATGTCACAGTCTAGTTTTCTTTGGACTGTTCAAAGTTTCTCATTTAGGCATTTTCAAAACCTGCAAAGTCTTGTAGATCCGTCTCAGTGAAAGAAAAATAACTTTAGTTTCGTCAGTGTCAAATCATTTCCAAAAATGTTAAATTATGCCAAAAAAACCTCCATCTTTGCAGAAATAAAAGAAACTTAAATACAAAAATGCTTTCTTATTTTTCCCTATTCAATAGGGATTCAATTGGCACTCATAATTTAGCTTACCTTTATGAGGGAGTTTTGTACTTGATTATTTCTTGGCAGGACACAGACATTTACTTGTATTTACCGTGTTGTTATGGTGATGCTGGTTTTACACCTTATCAGCTCAGAATTTTGACAAGCCTTTTTACTACTTGCCGTGTGTCACATGAAAGATCAGAACACGCCATGGTCCGTGACGCTGTGGTGCAACGCTGTAATAAAATTGTAAGAAGGCATTTATTAGCCTTAATGATGCCTCTGTGCCATATTTCCTGTATAACCTTTCAATAACTTTTTGATGAGACATTAGAATTTCACATGTATTTCTCTTTAACAATATGTAAACAATCCATTTTCACTATATGATTTGGAGAATCGAAATTAAATTAATGTTTGGCGGGGCGGGGTCCATATGACTGGCCCTACAATGTATTACAGTTCTGTCATTCTTTTTGAAATATGTACATTGCCCATGTTGATATTACAATAATATCCAATATACAGTGCACCTTTAATATCAAGCATTTCCCCCATTTGAAATAGACAAAAAAAAAAAAAAAAAAGATACGCTCATTGAAATCACAGAGAAAGAAATAGAGAGAATATTGAGTCACCCAATACATATGCAATACAGTATAGAAATGCTCTGCTGTTTGTTCGATAAATGATGTCAACACTGGGTGACCTTCCTAAAGCATCTGCCTTTTAATGATACACTAATGAGACACTAAATAGGACTGGAGAGCTCACCAATGACGCCCTCACAGCACATATTTAAGTAATGATGAATAATGAAGCCTCCATGAGACCTTTAGAGAAAGTGTACATGGAACCCACCACGCTGAAGTGGGGCTGGAGCCCTGGGCCGGGAACCAGGAAGCCAGATGGACGGAGTCCAGAGACGGTGAAGAGAGACCGTGGTTGATGCTGATTTCACCAAGATTATTAGTGGATTAGAGGCAAGTGTTGAAGAAATGGCTGTAGGCTCAGGGAAAAAAAAAAAAGGATTAATCATGCAATAAACATGCACTATAGACGCTGGAACTAAACTGAGTGACTGAGTAAACAGAGTATTTGTCCGCAGGGGTCATACTACTATGCAAATCACACCGATGTGCACTCAGGCAAAGAACCGAATACACACTCAGGCTTCCAGAACAGAATTGACGAAATGATAAAAGAAAAAGAAAATACCAAAAAATAGACACCCTCACACAAGATAGTAACAAAATCAAAGTCCAATATAATGGAAACCCCCTCCAAAAAGAGACAATCAACCTTGTCGTGCTAGAATATTTAATAATGGTGCAATATGTAATACATTGTCAACTCTTTATGTAATAACACCACATTTTGTAAAAATTGCCACGTTTTATAATAAAATTCTTCAACGCATTTTGTTATAACTTGTTACATATTACAACAGCTATTATAAAATGTGGGTGTGTAGAGCCACATTATGTAACTAGAGAAAGCACTCCAAGACCTCTGCCAAATGGCGTTTTCAATGTTCCGAATCCGATCCGGATCAAACCTTGTACGATTGTAGAGGGCACTAATATAAATCATCCCTCCAAATATCAATGTAATCCACGTCGAGTACACAGATTTATGACACTTTATATGATTCAGTAGTATTTAATTGTAAAGGTCATAAGTTTCCATTAACAGTATATATATATCTACAGCCAACAGGAAAAGCAAATTTTATCCAAGGAAACTGGTGTGAATAAACATAAATACAGATATACAACTAAAAAAGCACTCTGAGAGCGCAGACCTCCGCCAAATGGTGTTTCAATGTTAAAGTTTCCCAACTTCAAAGTGGCGCCATATCGTTAATCTGGATTGGATCAAGACGAAATTGGCACAGTTCAGGGCAATAATCCTCCAAATATACATGTCAAATTTCAAGAGAATCTAAACAAAATTCTTGGAGTTATGATTTTTGAAACTTGTGAGTGGGTTTTCTCAATGTTAACTTCCGGGATTGTCCTGAACTTATTCTGGATCTGATCCGTAATATCCGTAAAATTGATCCGTAAAATTTTTCGTAATCCTGCTAACAAACAGACAAACCCTGGCAAAAACAGAACCTCCTTGGCGGAGTTATTAATAATGCAATATGTAATAATGTAATGAATGTTTGCTTTTGTGTTTTTATGCTTTGTATCATCTATAATGATTATATAACAAATAACATATCTTTAACAATTTCAGCGCGGCCACAATTCATGTGTCAGTAATAATTAATAAGTGTATCTTTTGTTTCTAGCATATGACCACATTCTCTATTATAACGAATACAGTTACATTGAATTTAACGTTATTCCGATGGTATGATGACTTTTCTAAACATCAATTTAGATGATTTATGACATAATGCAATAAAGTATTAAATTTCCTTAAAGGAAAATGGAACACGAGCATTTTGTAGCTGTTGCAATCTGTAATAAATTATTACAAAACTTGGCAAAGTTATTACAAAATGCAGAAGATTATTACAACATACTGTGTTATTACATATTGAGTTGACAATGTATTACATTGTTACATATTGCATCATCATTACATAATGAGGTCTTTGAGAGCAAACAGATGAATTTACAACTGAATTCCCGGGGAAGAATCAAATACGCTGAGAGAAACGAGAGACAACAACCAGGGGTAATCAGGGGAGAAAAGGGACTGCGGACGACATTAAATTATATATAGATGAAAATCTACAAACTGGAGCAACAGAGGCGATTTAAAAATCTAAATTAAATGCACGATGACACAAGGTTGTGGTGAACAGGGTACATAATATAATGTTTCTGAATACTTGATAGCCTGTGGAGTATGCATGTTACGTGCTAAGGTATTTACATATGTAAATGTCTTTGTTCATGCTTGAATCTGATAGTTGAGATGCTAAATTGCATTGAGTAGAAGTGTTCTTGGCCAGCTTGATGAACCACTGTAAAACTGACCTGCCATATAACGACAAAGAAGAACAAAAACTAGTTTTTACATTAAACGTAATAATGCAGTTTCATTGTGTTCACCGTGTACAACTCGATACTGGTCGTGTTGATTATGAGATGTATTTTGCATTAACTATTGTCACAATAACTTTTTGCACTCCATTGTAATTTGCTTGTCAAAAGCAGAATTTTGCTCTGGCGGCTCCACAGTGTCGACGTGGTCGTAAAGGCAGGTTTGATTTCCGACAATGAACCTACTGATTGTGTTATAAACATTGAAAATGTAGCATTTTGTGATACAATGTTGTTCCATAAAGCAGATAGAAAGGGTACAGACGAGGAGAGTTGGTTACTAAAGCAGAAATAAGTGAGAATCTCTAATTTATGCGACTGTTGAGTTTGACAGGAAAATATGACAAAGCTTCAATAAAAAAAAAAAAAAGAAAGGGAAATCCTAGTCTGCACTGTGCTTTGGGCTTAGCTGCAGTAAATTTGCTTTTCATCTCCCACTGACTGAGACTCAGATCACCCAAGAAAATCTAGTATTGGTCTCAATTAAATACGAGCTGTAGGTGTTCACTCCGTGTTCCTTTTTAAAATGTCACTTTATGTGCATTCAAGCTGCCTGAGATACTGAGTTGTGTTTCTGCAGACTTCATGGTACGTGACAAGGAAGCAGAAAAAGTAAGAGCTCGACTACATGTGGTGAGGAATAGAGACACGAAGCCCCAACATTTCATGTGTTAAAGTAAACTGACAATAAAACCATAACAGATAGTTTTGTAATAATCTGGTTGTCTGGCAAACTGACAGTTATGCAATACTAGATTTAGGTAAAAGGTTTCTGTTGCATTTTCTAATGTTTGGGGTAAAACTCAAGCTGAACTGACTGTCTTAAGGGAAGTTTAATAATTCATGATCTTCTGACTCCATCTGACAAACAGCAGAGAATGTAGCAGATCACACGGAGATGTTGGAGAGCTGCGCGTCATGTCGCCCGGAGCGGCCGCTGTTCATGACGGAAACACAGTGTCAAAGTTTGACAACGCAGAGTGTTATTTTAATGAGAGTTAAATCAAAAGAACTAATGAGGGAGAAATAGGACATTTGTTTTGAGTAGTGATGTTGAAAAAGGCTCCGGGATGTTTCATTTGAGGAAACTTCTGCAAATTTAACACGGCTTTACTCATCGCCGTGAGTCCCAATGCTGTTTGTGAGTGTTGTTCTATCATGTCGTAGATGACTCCGGAGGCGCTTTGGAAAGTTTTGCTGACTTCTTAATGCGAACACAATTTTGAAACCAGTTGTGTTAAGTCCTTGTCACGGAAAGGCCTCAATCCTTCATGTTTTCAATGTCCTCCTGCTCCGACACACTTGAATCTTACAAACAAAACTGAGGCTTCAGAACGGACTGTGTTGCATTGGAGTAGGGTGCATGTTTGTTTTTCCACAATCAACAACTCCAGCTCCAAATTTCAGATCAATCAAATGCACTGCCCTCAGATTTAGCCTAACATCTTTATAATTGGCAAATCAAAAAAATTTACTTTTAAAAGTGAACTCTTGCTTCGTCAATAGTAACACTAAACAAATGGGATTTGCCATTTTTCACTGACCTCAGGTTAAAGGCTCTCTATAGAAGGAGTCCGTTTACCTTTTTAATGAGTTGTCACCCTGCATGTGAAACCTTTAAGAATGACCTCGTCTGCTAATTTGATCTGGTTTCACAGACAGGACAACACATTTTGTCACTGCCGTTGAGTTGGTGCAATCATTTGTGTCTATTGGGTTACATTTTTATTTCACCGCTGCATCATCATCATCATCTCGTGCGGGCTCGAGCGCTCTCCGTGAGAGAGATTTGCAACCAAAACAATTCAGTAAATCAAAGTAATAAAAGTGCTCTGTCATCTACTTTACTGAATATATAAAATGACATTTTAGCCCTTGCGATGCCTCCGGCATGCTGGTAGATCTATACATGCAACACAATATGGTAATGCCAGGATTTGAGGCATCACAGCAATCTTAACCCTCATTTAAAGACATCCTGCATTGTTGTCATGTTATGTTTTGTGCTGTATATTCTATAACTGTTCTCTTGAACCTAAATGGATAGTTAAACACATATATATTTATAAGTCTGGTGCATTTTCACCTCCAGGAGTAAAAACTTTTTTTTACTGCCTGTTAACCCTCTCAGCAGCTACGATGTTACACTGAGATGCTTTTAGTTGTGATTTTCAGTCAGAGGGCAAGAAAGTAATGACATATATATCATTCACAGAATTTCCACAGACGACAGAAGCAGAAGAGCTAGAGAAGCCGCTCACGTGCGGTGTGGATTGACGACCAGTTTGGGCTGATCGGCGTACAGAACGCGCTAATATTAAAAACACGTATTGGGGTTTCCTGCTGAGGCAACAAAATCAAAAGAAGTCTCCCTTGATGTCGACATCAGCTTCAGAAGTTGGACAGAAAGATTCAGCTTCTCGACTTGAGGCCAGGAGACTGTTTTATGTTCCAAGTCATCAGCAATTATCAACCTGATGACTCACTGATTCAAGAAGCCGAACTCATGATAAGATCTAGCATAATAAGATCACAACTACTGTCTCACCAGGGAGCTGTTTGAAGTCCACGTTTGACATTATTATAGACATTATTCCTAATTAAAGCTGAATCCACTCTGTGTTCAGACTAAATAATGATCAATTTGTGGTAATTCCTCTTCACGCATTGATGCCACTTTAACGTCATCTTTCTTTTTGTTCCAGCTGCTGTCTTGCTGTTGCAACAACTAAACCATCAAGAATGTCCTTACACGAGGTAAGTAGGATGACACGCGCGCACACACACACACACACACACACACACACACACACACACACACACGCACACACCCTCTCTACCTGCACACTCACACAGAGAGGAATTGATCAAATGCATTGTGCACAGAAAAGTGAGATGCATTTCAAAGTAGCATTTAATAATGTCTTTATGCAGAACGGTGAGCTTACTTCC
>OMNM01039835.1:0-11748 GCA_900302745.1 Parablennius parvicornis
ACAGAAAAAAAAAAAAAAAAAAAAACATAATAAAAACCAATAAATAAGACAAGAGTAATATCATATAGTATTTTGTGGTAATTTTTTTTTTAATCTTTTAAAATGGGTGTAGTCTTTGTTTAAAAGCTTTATGCAGAGGGAATGAAGGACTTTGAGTGTTCTTTGGGGCACATAACGTCTGCCTGAAGGCATGAAGGAGAATTCCTCAGACAGGACGTGGTCTGGTTGGCTCATGATCCGTTTTGCTTTCTGAGCTACTTGTTCTTCCCAGATTGAGTCCAAGTCCCTCTGAGGAGCTCCAATAATTTTGGAGCACAAGTGTAACATGTAACATGTGGCTAAAATTCCCTAAAACATGACCTTTTTGACGAGCAAGACTAATAGTGTTGATTTTTTTGTTCCCGTGATTTCAAGTGACATTTATCATCGAGTCAGATGAAGCTGAATCGAGTATCTGCGTCATACTGAGCTTCTTGGTGTCTGAAGTTTACGTCTGACTGCTTCGACGCTTTCTGTTTTTGTTTTTGTCTTCAAGATAAGGAGAAGAGATCATGGAGCCTGTGCGTGAGAAGAAGAAAGAGGAGATAATGGTGCCATGAAGGTGAAGCGTGGTGATGATAAGAAGAAGGAGAAACCCAAAGCACATCCACCCAGCCACACAACAACTGGCTCTCGTTGGTAAACTTAACTTTCAATGCTCTGCGGTCATTGATTATACAAGTTTGCCACAGCCACTTGTGTGTCTGTGTCCATAACCGGTGAAGACTGTCAATCCAGCTACAGCCAAGAAAATCCCCACGGCTCTTCAGGAGGGAGACAAGTATGACATCAAGCCTCATGTGCTCAAGAGGCCAAGGTACTGCATCGGTTTCTGTGAGACAGCACCGACTGCACTCATTTGTACCCCTTAGTGTCTGATAACATTAACATGCTCCCTCTTTCCATCAGGTCGGGCCCTTCAGATGGACCTCCATCAAAAATAAATAAATAAGCCTGCGAAGATGACCTCCACCTCTGATAAAAAGACTAAAGTGAAGGTCACTCCAGCATATTGTGAGTACTAACATATGGAATTGTTTTAAAATGGCAGATTCTGGAGCAGTAGTTCCAGTTTTACTTCTCTTTCATTGTTTGGCTGCAGGCATGGAGCTCAAAAATGTTCTAAATGCTCTGAAGTTACCCCCCTTGCCCAACATCAGGATTATGAAAAAGACAGTGGACTCATTATCACAGCAAACGTCTGCACCGGCTCAGGGCGACAGCTCCAAGCCACCTCCGATCTTGGCCATTCTCAAGGGCTACTTTAACAGCAAGAGTCGTACTGCGCAGAGGCCTGGAGGCCCTCGTTTTGAGCATCCTCCGCCACTATACAACCACCTTGAATTGACAATATGAAGAATGCAGTTGATAATTTTAACTTTCTTTTTTTTTGGTCAATGTCAGACTGAAACTGGCAGCAGAAATCAAAAATACATCACCAGAGTAGGAGAGACAGGAACTGATCAGGGGTACAGTAATACAAGTTTTATCCTCTTAAAAAGTGATCTTGAAAACCCGTGGAACGACTCCTCCTGTGGCTTCTGGGGCCACAACTGCAGCAGGCACTGGACCCCCACAGTTTGCTTATAGGAAGAATATATGTTTGGAGGACGCCATCCTGCACATGCTCCACCAGGTCCACTCTTCCCTCGATGGCTCTGTGAGGTATGTGAGGCTAACGTTTTTTGATTTCTCCTGTGCCTTCAATACCATACGACCTTGATCTTCAGACGCAAACTGGAGAATCTGGGCGACGAGCCTGCTTTCACTAAGTGGATCACTAATTACCTGACGGAGCAGAAACAGTATGTCAGACTGAGGGGACGCAATCTCTGACACTTTGTGGACTAATATTGAAGCCCCCCAGGGGACTGTATTATCCCCTTTTCTCTTCACTCTGCATACATCAGACTTCACCTACATTTCACCTTCATGCCATAACAGAAGTATTCCGGCAATACTTCTTTTATGGCTCGTCTGAAGGGAGATGACGAGGGGGAGTACAGGAGGGTCATCCCAATTGGAGCAGGGACAATGGACTCGTACTCAATGTGTCAAAAACCAAGGAGATGATAGTGAACTATGTAGAGCATAGTTACATAGTATCACTTCCTGTTGTATATACAGACTACTTTTCAGGTCTCTCAGACGTAACTCTCATTTAAAAAAAATGTAAAAATTGTACTGCTTCTGCTGTCATAAATATGATACACAGATGAGCATTGTGCAGGTGAAGGAGGAGGGTCCTTCACCTGAGGAGCATTATCTTTCGGAATGAACCAAAATTTCTACTGTGCTCTTGTTGTTGTCATGTTGGAACAATTCAGCTGCATATTTCTAGATAAGAAATAAAGACTATGCCCCTTTTTGACCTCTCAATAATTTCTAAAAGGAATAAAAGATATTACAAGCTGCATTTACTGTACATGTGACCGATTCAATTTATTGTCAACATACAGAAAAAGAAAAAAAGAATTCTGCAGTTGCCATGCTACCTGTTGATGCTCAGCATATCCGAGTTAATGCTGGAGAGACTGTGGAACACAGCCCTAATAACACCCACGTATTCTAGTCATGTACCAAATTGTACATTTTTTAGATGTTTATGATGCCCTAAGACAGGTTTGTCAACAAGATATTTCACAAGATCTGACAGTTGCTGTGCTAGGAGTAATACCTAAGGGCCTGGATGGGAAGGCCAAGAAACACCTCTTAAATGCTTTACTGCAGCTGTAAAGTGTAGAACCACCAGGTGGCTGAAGCCTGAAACCTCCCTCCAATCAGAATAGAGATGATTATTACCTACTGTCTTAACCTGCACTCACATGTCCTCATTATATGTGCACCCTGACGATTCCTCTCGCGCACTGCACGTCTATTGGGAAATATATGGTATTCAATGATATATTAATACAAAAATATTTTATGAAATGAAATTTGGACATTTAACTGTGGATTCTAGATCATCAGGAACATTCACTCATAGATGTGCATGATTTGAGGAAACCTGAGTTTTCACTCCTGGTCCTCCAGCAGGAGCGTCAGTCCTCCTGCACTACTCATGTCAGACTCCTGTTGTAGGAAGCCGATCGTTTCACTCTCTTGCCGCCTGGCAGGAAAACATGAAGGTCAGTTACGTGTGGAGGGAAACATGTCTGCATGTGCTGCTGCACCGTTTACTTACTGTCTGCTGTGGATCTGGAACAGCGCTGCAGAGACTGGACGCTGCAGGAGGAGTCTGGAAGAGATACTGAATGGTCAATAGCACTTTGGTGTTCAGACACTTTAAGCACTTTAGTGTTGTTGTTGTTCTCACCTAATGGTTTCTTCTAAAGTTCAGCTTTGAATAGAGATACAGAAAACTACAGGCTATTTAGCGTAACCCTGTATCAGAGAAGCATGAGTGAAATAATGAGACGTCTCACTATGTGATACGCTCCCTGCATATACCTCAGAAGCATTTATCTGATAATGCCAATCCTGATTGCCTGGGGATGGAAACGCCTGCGTTGGGATGGAGCCACCTACCCTTAAGTATCCTGTGCTCACTATGCAGCCTCACTCAAAATAAGCACCTCTTCTAAAATTCACCCATGAAGAAGGGCTGTCCAGTGAGACACTTTACTCATGCTACTCTGAGAACCTGGGTTACGTTAAGTAAACTATAGTTCTCATTCGTAGCTTTGGTTGGGATATGGAAGCTCCCGTATTGCCAGACATGTTTATCTCAAGTCAACCACCACACTCAGGAATGGCCCTCCTCCTGAAGTGGGCCCAGCAGTCAGTACTGCATGAGCCGGGCTCAGAGCAGAGACGTCCAGCTTATAAACACAAATAAAGGTGAGAGGTGAAGACCAGCTTGCTGCTGCACATGTCTCCTGATTGGAGATTTGTCACAGGATGGAGCTGGGCCACACGTAGAATGAGGCCGCAGGACTAGAGACGTGCAAGCCAGGGATTTGCCCAATCCTGGATCTCTGGGCTTTGAACAAATACCTCAGAACAAGTTCAGGATGTTCACACATGCATCCCTACGGGCTTCCCTCTTCGTTTCTAAAGGCAGCCACAGCGCCTGGTTGGCAAACTGATGGGACGTCATCCTCACTCTCATATATATCTCAGATATGAGCAGCTCATAGATATCTTCCTCATACTCCTCATAATCCATCTCCAGTACGCTTTACATAGGCGGAGCCGGAGCGGTTAAGTCCAGCAGGGAGCCCCAGCGCAGTCCTGTGTCCGTGTCATTCCTGTCCTTGGTCTCATTGGCCCAGCCGAGCTGACCAGGTCAACCTCGCTGTCCTGGCCAGACTGGCTAGTTTGGAGTGTTAGACATTCTTCTTGGTGAAATGGGAGCAGTGCCGGGGGCCTCGATAGCCTGTCCGTCGCATTGCAGCCTCAGGTAAATCAAGCAAAGCTGGTGTGAGTCGAGGCTCCATATCCTGTTTCCACAGCTACAGATCCAGGCCCCAGAATTTCTGTCTCCTCAGATGCGAGGAGTGTCGGCATCCATATTGACTTGCTGGGGAGCTAAACAAGAGGTGCCGTGAATTAGCTGGCATGCTAATTGACCGGAACGGTGTTAGCTATTGTGCTAAACCATGTAGGAAGCCTTCCCTTCGTGTGGTTGGGCAGTCGACTCTCCAGGATATGTTGAAGGCTGTGGAGGGTTACAGGTGTGGCAGCTAGTGCTCGGAGACTAAGAAATAGCCAACTTATGAACAGTCAAGCGAGCTGGCGCTCACAAAGTCGAGATATGCAACACGATATGCAACACTGCGTGGGAGCACATTCTACTTAAGGGTAGATGGCTCCACCCCAACACAGGTATGATCACCAGCTAATCAGGATTAGCGTACCCAGATAAAACCTTTGAAGCATACACACGGGGCTTATTTCCTAGTGAGACATCGAAACGAATGCGATGAATGAAAAATAGTGAGACATTTCCCAGAGTTTTTTTTTAGGCCATTTTGTTTGCTTTTCTGGGTCAATAAATGGAATTTTGGCGCTACCGTTCTTAAATCCTAATCTCCACACAATTTAAAATGGTCTGACAGTAATTTGGCCCCAACTGCCAGGAAATATCAAGAGACTTGGAGAAAGGAGCTTGAATTTCATTGTTATGGTTTCTTACATTTACATTGACTAGTAGCAGAGCAAGGTCAGCTGGATGGAAGGATTTTCGAGGGTTTGTTTGTGTGCGTGTGTGTGTGTGTGTGTGTACCTGACAAGGTCTGACTCTGTTTCCTCAGCATCACCTCCTCTTTCATCAGACCCGCCATGTACTTAGCGTACGAAAACGACAACTTTAGAGAAAATGAATAAAAAGTCTTTTAACACTGTTTTCAATGGACAAGTGTGTCTTGCTGTAAATGTACTAACGAGGAAATCCTTCAACTCCTCACTCTGCTCGGTTTCCTCGACTGCTTTCTTTCACTCCCTCCATCCTGTTCTTCCTCTGTCTCGTCGTCAGAATCTGTCTCTTCTTCCTCTCTCGAACGCAAGTCTTGGCTCTCTAGCTCTTCCTGTTCAAAAAAGAAAGGTTAAACTGCACTCATATTAATTTTCTAGTCACAGTTATATCTCCACAACCTGGGCTCTCCTTGTATCCTCTTCTTTCCTCCTCTGTCGTATCACTCTGGCTCTATATTTGTCTTGTTTCTGCTGCAGCAGAGGAAGAAGCTGCTCCTCATCCACGCTGTTGATAAATTCTTGAAACTCAGGCCAGTGCTTCAGTAATTTCCTGAAAACTGACATCTACACACAAGGAAACAGCAGCGTGAAGCTCACAGACCCAGAAAAAGAGAAACGTTGTACAGAGGCTGTAATGGCACTTTAACCCATATAAAGTGCTGCTCTGGTGAGGACGGGTGACTGGTTAGACGCGTTCAAGGGCAACAATGATCAAGTTCCAAGGTGCAATTTTTTCTTTGGATAAAGCAATATATTTATTGATATCCACAGTCCAAACGTTGCTTACTCAGCTTACTACTGAGTTCCTATAACCAAACAGAGTTTCTCAGACTGCCACTCACTCTGACTTGTCTCCCTGACATGGTCTTAAACCGAAAGTTATATATGCAACTATGGTTCTATGAATCCCGGATGACTGCCAGAGGCCTTGCTTTAAGCACAGGATGATCATCCTTGTGCATACTCAGGTCAACAATATTATAACAACAAAGTTACTTGTGACCTCCGGGTGGCAACAGAAGCTTAGTCCCTTAACTTCTCACGAGCACACAAGGATTCTGAGGGACTGAATGTTCTGGTGCTCATCTGTAACTACATACATAACTTTCATTCTATTTCATCTTATCAGACCACCAGAGGCGGTGCTTTAAGCACTGGAGGACGTTTAATAACAAAGTCACGAGGAATTTGCAATTCAGGAGAACACCCACCTCATGACCCAGAAGGGTACTGTCTCAGAACCCCCTCCAGTGGGTGGGACATCGCCATATATACTTTGTAGAACCTTGCAAATGTTGTTTGCCACATCCACTCGGCCACTACGTCCAGTGAGACCACCCTTGACACAGCCCAGGAAGTCAAAGAGCTCATCGTCGAACGGCAGTATACACCAGCCAGCATCAGACGCCCCTGTGAGACATAGGAGTGCCAAATATTCTCCACAACCCAATGGGAAATGCCTTGTGTAGAGAGGGCAAGACCCTGCCAAGGGCCCGCATAGCACACAAATAGGCAATCAGATTTGTGTGTGCCCGACATGGTCAATGTGTACACCTCTAGTGCACGTTCAGGACACAGGGGATCAGCAGAGGCCAATGTACCAAACCGAGCCAACTGGAGCGGTTGAGTGTTGCTGGTAGAGGTAAACACCTTGGGGACAAAAGATGCATCAGTCCTTCCAAGGTCTTTCCAGAGCCTTCTTTTGCCCACCTAAGGCAGGACTCATGGATGGATAGGCTTGCAGTTCCTCGACACACCTATCTGAGGCCATGGCCAAAAGAAATTCCATCTTACATGAGAGCCACTTCAGGTTTGCCTGGTCCAAGGGCTCAAAAATGACAAAAACTGCAAGACCTCCAGCACCATGGACAGGTCCCCTGATGGAACCAGTGATCGGCTAGGCGGGCACCCTTCAAGAAAAGAGTCACTCCTCTGCTAACCGAAGCCCCATTGACGCCAGCATGAAAACATGAATGGGCAGCAACATACACCTTACGTGTAACCAAGTGGAGTGTATTGCAGTTTCCCACTGACATACAGCACATGAACGCACCACCCCTGTCTCCCAGACGCTTTCATATCCTGATTAGCAGGAACATAAGCAGGTGTGCACACATAGCGTCTGCGAGTTCGGGGCTCCGAGGCTGTACTGTCAGGCACTAAATGGTAGCTATTGAGGGGGAAATGTTGCTATGGTGATGCACCCTGAGCCCCTGTGGGAAACATGTTTCCAGGTGTAAAAGTTGGCTGCTGCGTGCTCAGATAAGCTCTCAATTCCTGTCTTAATAGGCTCTCAAATAGCTCTGCCTAAACATACATATTCTTTGATCATGCTCAGATTACTCTAAATATGGAGCATAATCATTATAGTTTTTCCCTAAATGTAGCACCATGCACTTTCTCTGAATAAGGTGAGGTTTAGCTTATTAGTTTGGTTTGGTTTGTTTTTAGTTGATTTACCAACCTTATGTTTAAGTTTGTTAGTATATTTGTTTTATAGACTTCACATTGTACAGTAGAGTTTTATTGGTGTTTACAGTTGTATTATTTCTTGTTGTGTCAAGCTTCTAAAAAATCTTTAAAGAAGTTGGATTTTTTTAATATTGTTATAGATCAATAAAATAACATATTTTCCTACTACTCCTGCCTCTATTCATATTTGTCCAGACTTGCCTTGTGCTGTGATAGTCCACAAAAAGAGAAAGCCCTACCTTCCCTCAAGTTACATAAGTATGGATGGAGCCTGTCCTTTGCTAAGATGCTCCTATAGGAACTGTAGTATGTAGTCAATAGGGCAACATACCTCAACCAACCCACGGCCCCGGCACAGTTGACAGTTTCCACCTGTTTGCGTACAATCTCTATGTCAATTGTGCATGAGCATTTGAGATGGTAAACGCTACGTCCTCACTGTAGACTGACGCAGTGCCCCTTGGCCCTGCAGTAGCCACAACCACAGCTGGAGGTGACTTGGATCGGGGTGCAGAATCCTCCTCCAAACTGGGAGAGAAGATCCCTCTGCCGGGTGAAGACTCCACTCCCCTGGCAACAGTAACTGGTTGGACAGAAAGTCCACAGCCACATTGTGGATACCAGGTTTGTGCATGGCCCTCAGACTGGCCACGCGCAGTGCTGCCCAAGTCAGGATCTGAGCTGCCAACCTCAATAAGTTCACGAACCTGGTTCCCCCCTGGTGGTTGATGTGAAAAAACACACGGGTGTTGTCGGACTTAACCAAAACATGTCTTTCCCGAAGATGTGTAAGGAAATGTTATAGTGCTTATCACACAGCCATCAATTCAGAACACATGTTGCCTGCACCATTCACCCTTGCCACGTTGCTCCCCAGCCCTGGAGAGATGCATCAGCATGGACGACCTACCAACGAGAAGGGGAAGGGCACCCAGGGGAACCCCTTGCTGACATACGCTCTCTGCCTCCACCGAGACAGGGACAGCAGGCACTGAGGAGAGATGTGCAGCCTCCTGCATCTGTGATCGTGACGCCCAGGGCCCAAATGTAGCCCGTTGAGCCAAGAAGAGACAGCAGTGCCAACAGAACCACTATTGACACTGCCACTAGCTTGTCAAGAAGGCGGAGGTATAGGACATATGGGAGTGCCTGTCCTCACTGGAACTATGGGAGCATGTCCAAAATATCCTGGACCCGCTGTGGTGAGAGGTACGCTCTGAGTCCACAGAAACCCTGCTTGTGCAGCCCTTGGAGGTAGAGATGACTCTCAGCTCTGACCGCAGGTCGCAGGGCTACGGGCAACAAGCACCAAAACAACTCAAATCATTTCGGCAAACCACACATACAAACCTGCAAGCAAGAAGGTGAAAAGGGACTGAGCTTCTGGTGTCACATTACTATATAAATTCACGTGAGCCACCGGGAGGTTACGAGTGAATTTGCTGTCATGATATTCTCGACCTGCGTATGCACAAGAATGATCATCCAGTGCTTAAAGCACTGCCTCTGGAAGTTTGACAAGATGACCACATCTGGCATCAATTACCTAGAGGCTTTATAAACTCCACCTTGCCCCAGCTCCACCTAGTGGGCAAACATAAAACCGGCTCACACGGCCAGTCAGCAGGGGACACACTTAGACAACAGAAATATACAATAAACCCATATGAAACATAAAAGAGCCATTTTATGCAGCACCTGTGCCTCTCTGAAGACGTAAGGGCCCAGCTCATCACGGTTGTCCAGGATGTTCTTCGCCTGTCCAGGGGGAATGTCGATCTGCAGGGCGGGGGGCACGGAGGAGTTGATGAAGCAGCTGATGATGATTAAGATCTTCTTCTGGATGGTGGTCTCATCACTGTGGGAATGGCAGAGGTCCTGCAGCAGGACAGAGAGAAAGAAGAGGATTGAAAGCAAAATGACAGTACTTAAAAGCGCCGTTTCCCCTGCACAAAATGTGCCAGGACGGAACAGGAACGTTCAGAACAGTTTGGGTTTTCAAGTATTTCCACAGCAAGAATTGTGGATGGTACCGAAATACAAGCTGCAAAGGTTGAAGCTTTTTCGTCAACCTTCTGTTGGGGTTCCAAGCAAAACTGAAATGGTCTGAATTTGAGGAGCCGTCTGCTGATTGGTAAGTATTTTAGGACATGCCCGAAATATTTTAATACATTGAATGTATGCATCGTCTGTTGTTAACATATTTAGCTTTGCACTCGTTATTTTCTTGTTTGTTTTTTTGTGGCCGCAACTTTCAAGTTGGTCCTGAAAGAGCGGATGTGACGCAGAGACGGTGATTGGGGCTCAGGCGCAGGCGCTATGGCCGTGACCGGAGCTTGGAGGCGGCGGTGTGTTGACCAGCTCGGAGCAGCTCCAGTGAACCACGGGGTGCGCTCCTCACGTCACGTCACTGGTCGGAGCTCCATTGTGCGGGCCGGTGCGTCTTCACACACACTGGCCGCATCTGTAGCTCTGGTATCCCTACACCAGAGTTCCGGAACTTGCCGGTGAGGGCGGACACGTTGCTATGGTGCGCTGTAAATGTGACAATTGCACTCGGACCCCGTCCACACACGGTGTAAGTCTTCGCATCTTGTCCACTCTCTCGGCCCAAATGTGGAAGTTGCGGCTGTCACATTGCCAGTGACACGATGGCAACACTGACGACACCAATTTCAAGTTAATGAAAGAAAACCCATATTAACAAATAAATCTGAAAATTTAGTTTTGGTTCTGATTAATAAACTAAATCCTAAACCCTGCAACAACCCCCACGTGCTCCTCCTGGGGAAACTTTTACCTGGACACCGGCCTGAAGACAAGAGGAAAAAAAACTTTTGGAAAAAAGTTAAAACTGTCCTCTCACACACCTCACAAAAACTCTCATCCACAGCTTAAAACATTTGCAGCACACACAACAACAACTGAAAGAAATATCTCAATCTCAAATACACATATATTGCACCATGCTCAGTTTATCAACTAAATGTTGTGCTGCCTCCACAGACAGCTGGATTTACGGTCGACAACAAAAGATTCAATAAATAAAATCTAAACATTCCACACTTTCAACTTTCAATAAAGTGCTAAGTTACTCAAATAAGTCACAGAGAATATTAAGAGAAAGTTACATTTTCATATTACATTTACAAGTGCAGGATATTTTTCTCATTCTTTCAAAATGTAACATGTTTGAAGCCCAGGCTATTGTAGGTGCAGCACCTTGATCTTTCAGTGTCTTTTTTTTTTTACCTTGTATCTCTGCACCTCCAGCCAGAATCGCACGTCGTTCTCCAGGAAGTCTCCCTTCATGGAGACGAAGAGCTGAAACAGCTGGCAGGTGACGGGGTTGAGGAGGACTCGACGAAACTGCATGATCTCTTTGGAGGAGCTCATCCACAAGCCTTCAGTCTGAAGAGCAACCACAGAGCAGCGTCAAAGTACAAATGATGCTTTGTTGAGGACAGATTTCTGTCCTACATGTAAAAACCACAACGGATGTTTTACTCCCAAACAACAGAAGTAAACATGACTGTGTGTGTTCACAAATCAAACACCACATCGCCTTCTCTCTCAGTGTTTCAAAGATGAATCGATCAAAAACAACAAGAGCGTATCAGGACAGTTACGTAGAAAGTAGCTTAATTGAAGCAATGGACAAAGTTAGAATGGAGGCATGAAGGCAGCGATGAAAAAGTAGCACAAGACCACCAAATAAACTCAAAGAGTTTATCCTCAGAGAAAAGTAACTCATCATAAAAGAATTGAACAACTGTATTTCACATGTAGTATGTTATGAAGTAACCTTTCTTTTTTTTGCTGTAACGTGCAGGGTGTTGTGTGGGATTGCCGAAGAGTACACTGGTAAAAATGTGGGTCTCTCAAGAAAAATGTTGGGAATCACTGCTTTATATCAGCCTTTTCTCTAATTCTTAGGTTGAACTTCAGCAGCTCACTATGTCTTTAATGTGTGTAATATATTAATTTGCTGCAATCTGATTGGCTGATTAGCTGTTAGTCTTAATGAGTAGTTCAACAGTT